>JAFBJT010010394.1:28769-67391 GCA_016785325.1 Chascanopsetta lugubris | reverse complement strand
ACGGAGGGAACGCGCCTCATTTATTTCTCATTCCCATTCATCATAGGTCGACGCGTCGTGCGGCCGACTCCGGTCCGATGGGATCTGACGCGCCGGGCAGCAAACGAACAAGTTTGAAAAGACGAATATCGTCGCATTAGAGCAAAACCCGAGGCCCCTGCTGGCGCAAAGGAGGAGGTGTAATTTGAGTCCGGATAGAATTTACAACTTTTCAAGCAGATCCCGGTCCGGCAGGGCTCATCAGATGACCCACGTTTGAGTCCAATCCACTTCACCGAGCTCACACTCGCTTATCTGCTCTGGCGCGGTGACAACAGGAGAGATTGGATCCTTATCTCCAATTCTCCACGGAGCCCTCGGTGGAAAACCTGCTCACAATGGGGCTTTGGCCGTTTCTCACAGTGATGCCGAGCTTCTCATTACGAATGGAGTACACGCAGTTAACTACAACAATGCCGGGCCGATTAGGAAGACGCCCCGTTAGAGCCTCCTGGATGCTACAGTGTAAGAGACACTCCATCCCTGATGCACCTGCTGGACCGCGCCCAGCAGTCAAGGTTTGCCAGCAGCGCCGTCATCTCCATTATAACACACCGTTCCCCCGCATGTGCTCCACTGCTCCACACACACACACACGCACACACACACACACGCACGCACACACAGCAGGGGTGTCATTCATACTCCCAGCATCCTCTCTTTGGCATGTTTTGACCATACGTGATCAAAGACGGCGAGCGCGGTTTTCACGTGTGTGCCAACCCTCCGGTGAGTACTCACACTAATGAAGCGGCTCTTTATCCCGAGAACTTCTTCCAGATGGCGGAGCGGCTGCGATGCTCAGGCAGTCGGCTCAGTCAAGTGCTCAGTGGAGGACATACACACACTCTGTGTTGGATAATGGGATGTGCGCTGGATACACATGTCAGCGTCTCTGTATCAAGACCCACTCATTCCCCACGGAGTGGAGACTAATGAGCCGTATGGAGAGAAGAGGTGTTCCACAGGTTTAGTGTGAGCGTGGCCACACGCTCCCGTTTGCTTCCCTTTCCTCTGTACGCAGGGGGCCACGTTTGTTGTTTTTGTCACGTAACGTAGACGTTTAAATTGCCCCGATGTATTTTCTGCTCAACTTGCCGTTGATTTGGATCATTATTGGTCAAACAATCGATTTCCAGCACGCGTCCCTGCAAACTGGATTCCTCTTCATCAGCGACCTGTTGGGTGGTGATACTCGGTGATGCAGCAAAGATTAAAAGACCACATCAATCAATACTTGTCGTGAGAGATGAAACTATCTTCTGTTTTAAAGGTTTAGTGCGTAGGATTCAGGGACATCTCAGTTGCGTGTCGCAGAATGCCCCGTCGCCCCACACTTCCATTTCCAAGTATGAAGGGAAACCGTCTCTTATCCGTGAAAGTCAAAACATTGAAAAACATTAAAAAAATGAGTGTGCTTATACAATGATGAAGCCATATATTGATTATATACCATTAAGTATTTGTTGATTTGTTTGCCCTAAACTTCCTTAGTCCTTCCATGGTAGAGCAGTTTTATACTTACATTTGAATACATCTTTATATTATCTTCGTGCTTATGAAGTTAGTGGAGTCTCATGTTGTCTGCTTGTGCCGCGGTAAGTCTTCTATTCACATCCCTCATATTGATTTGCTGACAGGAGTCGACTCAGCAGCAGTTAACGTTAGTTACTGGTTGTTCTCACATTTGAATGGCACGACGAAAATAACTCAAAGAAATAGAAATGGTTTTATGTTTTGGTGTGAATCTGACTTTCAACCAGGAGCAGTGATGTTTGGGAAAAAGGAAAAAAAAAAATAAGGAAACAAATTAATTGTGTTTGAAACTCTGTCTCTCTCTTCTTCATGACAGACTCATACCCAGTCATTTTCTGGTGAGACAGAGTGAGACAAGCAAAATGAAGAGGCTGCGAGACTGCCATTACTTTAATGAGCTGTGCTGCTGACCCTGCAATGATTAAACACACACACACACACACACACACACACACACACACGTCGCGCGCGCTCACACACAGAAAGTTAAAGCGGGAGAAAACTCCCTGTTGCTGTGTGTGTGGGATGAAAGTCATGGTGTTCAGTGTGAGCTGGTGAAGGTCTGGTCTGGAAGTTTCACAAGGCCCCAATAGATTTGAAGCCAATAATGGCCGGAGCGTGTTCTGTACAAGTTTACGGAACTGTAAGACTTGTACTATGGGATGTTCGGTGGCTTGAGCAAGGTGACTGCGTCCCTGAGGGCGGAAGAAACGATTTTTTAGCCACACAGCAACTTTCCTGGAATGAACTAAAACCTCCTCGTGACAGAATCCAAATCTGGATCTGTCTTCGACTAATTCAACTCAGGAGGTTGTCGGTTGTCCGCTGTCGGTCCCTGATGACTGACTTCTCGTCGAAACAGGTGCGGGTGTCCTGCCATAAAGTGCCAGTGTCTCATTCCACCTTTGAAATGAGAATAAATTGAACTGGCACGGAGCTGGATAAGGTCCCGGGTGTCGGGGATGTGTCCCAGCACGGCGTTATCACCTCCGACGGGCCTTTGATACAGTGATATCTGCCTGGACCTTTTATATCTCGCTCATACCTGATTCAGCTGCGGAGCACCAGCCATACGTATGGCACAGCTGCCGCCCCCCCCCCCCGCCGCCGCCCCCCCCCCCCCCCCCCCCCCCCACCACCCCAACCCCATGAATCTAATCTTTATCTTTCCACTCTGATCCTCTACTTTGCTCCTTGGGTCTGATCCCCATCACTTCCCCTGTGAAGAGACGAGTGTGTGATTATCGTTCACACTACAATTCATTCAGTGTCTGGTTGGTGAAGACTTCAGGACAAACGTGGACTTGATGATATTGAATAGTTTTGTTCTTATTGCTGTTCTATCTGTGGGTTTCCAACATCTTTACAGAACATCCTCTCTTCTGATGAATCCGGTTTCAGACGACATAGCTCATCTGAAAGAATCCTAACAACTTTATGATCCTGTGACTTTTTCTGTCAAGTTTCAACACATACGTTTATCCAGTAATACCAGAAACATCAGTGTGTCCGTCTCTGCAGAATATTCATTGTATGGACCTTGGACTTGACTTGTGTGTTGTTAAAGATCCCAAGGAAGCGCAGTATCACAGATGTAAGGTCACATCTAATATTACTATACATTATGTTCGTAGGTGATAGACTCTGTGTAGCAGTGATGGCTGAAACTCATCTATAGGATGTGTTCATGGCAGAGGCAACAGCAACGCGGTGAGCTCACCATTCTGCCCGTTTGTTCAATTATGATTCGGTTCCAGTTCAATACAGATCTGATGTGACCTCTTAAAATTCATCATTTCAAATGTCTGACTTTTATGTGAACACATCTGCCACTTTTAACCATGTCCATGATATTTATGGGCATTTTAACAGCAAACAGCCGCAGCTTTAAACCCACAATTACATTTTTATGTCGTGCCCGATCAGCTGAATGTGTCTTCCTTTGTAATGTCGACCCATAAATGGAGACACTTTGGATTAATTGAAACATCTCCCAGAATCCATTCATCAGCAGATGCTTGAGCAAGTGATAGAAAATGACTGTTTGTGGTGAGCAATTTACTTTGAACTCCGTAATGGAACAACATCCTTTTTGCTATATACAATAAAACCCCGCAACTCGTTTTTCATTCTTAAGATGATATTTGGCTGTGATCAGCAGTGTGTGTGTGTGTGTGTGTGTGTGTGTGTGTGTGTGTGTGTGTGTGTGTGTGTGTGTGTGTGGGGGCGGGGGGGGTGAGACATTTTGACAGAGAGGGATAAGTGCAGGTAAATTGCTTAGCGGTCAGCAGAGGATGTCCAAGCGCACTGACACACACTCACACACACACACACACACACAAACACATATATATATATATATAGCGAGAGTGAGAGGCACCTCCATCTACCCCTCATTGTAATTGCCCTTCAATAGGTAGGTAAGCTAATGGAGAATCCCGAGTGTGTGTGTGTGTTTGTTTGTGTGTGTGTGTGTGTAACTTTAAATGAGCCACGTCACTTTTCCCTCTGGTGGTCTGAGGACATTCTAACTGTCAGATCAGATGATATACGGTGTCAATCATCCGAGCCGGCGCCTTGACTCCTGAACAAACACAATATTTCACCTTTTGATCTGTTTAAGAATTCCCCTGAAGTTTTTTAGTGAATAGCCTCTCTGTTACATGGCCTCAGGTTCAGACGGGGGCAGGCTCACGGGGACGGTCGTCTCCATCGGTGTCTCGGACGTGTGGAACTTTATAAACAGACAGGAGGAGGGGCGGGGACTGTCCTCCTCGTCCTTGTCTCACACCCGTTCTCCCTCACCCCTCTGATGGCCAGCCAGAGAGGAGATGAGAGCTCGGGACACATGAGGATCAGACGGGGATGTTTCATATACAACTCTCTCTCTCTCTCTCTCTCTCTCTCTCTCTCTCGCTCTCTCACTACTACTCCATCTTTCTCTGTTTGTGTCCCTCCCCCTCCTCTTTCTCTGTTTGTCTTCTATTTCCTTTGGCTCTCCTTCCCTCAATTTGATTAGAGCAGTCATGTGTGTGTGCGTGTGTGTGTGTGTGTCTGTGTGTTTAAGAGAGAGAGACATTTCTGTAAGGTTGAAATTTCTCTGACACCCATCTGCAGAGCGATGATAACATTGAGAATAAACTAATCAATTTGCACACAGACACACACACACACACACACACACACACAAACGCACGCACAAACACGCCCTTGAAAATATTCCTGACTTGTCTGATCAGAGTTTCAAGCATTTGCATGAGCGCAGCTCAGCCCCCCGTCTGAAGACCTCTCCCTGTATAATGCAGCCTGACTCACACATGATGCTCCAGCTCTGTGTTTCTGTGTGAGATGCTCCGACGCAACACTGAGGAATATTTCATGAGGTGTCGGCCGTTGGATCCAAGGTGATCAAAGCGCCTACACTCCTGACCTCGGAACACAATGGGTTCGAATCGAACCCTCAGGTGTGACGGGTTGAAAGAGAAATCACGTGTTCACCGACGGCACCGCGCACTGTACATTCAGCTCTCGAAGGCAAACAGTGTGGACAAGGAAATACCAACAACGCATGACACATTGATCACGCGTCTCAAAGCCCGTGAGAGAATTCATAAATATAAGAAATGCTGTAGTGACGGCGATATGTTTACTTCCACCACAGAGAAGAACGAAATGAGACATGTGCAGCGGCTCATCCTCCAGGGTGGTGGCATGTTGTTGTCCCGTCACACAGAGTGTGTGTGTGTGTGTCTGTGTGTGTGTGTGTGTGTGTCCTATGGCTGACGAGCATCATGCTGCTTGTCAAGACGGAAACAGTAGATTGTGCTTTCCAGGAGAACTACACACTTTATTTTTTATTCCGAAGTGACAGTAAAGGCAGGGGGCCGAGTTTGTGGATGCACGTCCACATGAATGTAAAACACAGTGGGAGACAGCAGTCGAGCTATTGGACGGAATACATGAATATACGCTGCTTGTAAACAAGGATTATTTCGACTTCAGAGCCACATGGGATTTCTGTGGAGGGAGAATTGTTATTTTTTTTGTATTTTTTAATTTAGAGAGTTGTTCTTTGCACGAAGGGGTCGTTTCCTGTCAAAACTCCCAATGTTACACAGCCAAGGGGGTGCTGGTCCTTCTCACACGAGGGCGGGGCCGGAGATCTACATCTGAGTGAAATCTGGAACTTCGAAAAGTGTCAGTGATTGAAATGTACGACCTCAAAAAACAACACCGACATGTTTAATCACATTTTGGAAAAGGGCAAGGACTCGCGTGCACCTGGAATCACCATTATCACCATTTGACATCAGATGCCTCAGTGAAGAGGAACCATCAGCCAACACATCATAATAGTGTGATAGGTCTTCAATTATTCACTATGCCTCCTCCTGGAGGAAGTAATAAACATTATAATAGCCCTTGATAGGAAAAAAGGTTTGTCAATATATACCACTTATACACTGTTATATAACCATACGAGTCTATAACCAGATACATGGTATATATACATATAAAAGTGTAATTAAAGTTGATAAAACATCATATTGTGTATAGTTATATCTCAAAAGTGATGATATCAAGATACAATGTTACCTTATATAATTATATATTATAAGTAGGGCACACAAGCGCCAGTATTTACTGGTTTGTAGGATTGAGTGACATCTAGTGTTAATAGAGATATAGTGGTGCAACACGGCAAACTTTGGACCTGCTATACTGATTCAAATGTAATAATTCTAATAATATATCTGACTCCCCTATATTGAACTGACTATTCAAAAGTTCTTATGTCAATCGCACACACTGGAGCTTGAATGTTGCACAGATTGTGTTGATTTGACAACTACAAATGAAGGCGACAGAGGACATGCCACAGAACTTGTGTTATTAATGTAACTGTCAATCTCATCGCCGGGCCCCAATTCTAATTTAGCGTTCCTCTCCTCCAGGCTCTTGCCACCTTGTTGCTTTCCGCCTTTACTTCCATGTCCTGCACTCTTCTCTGTGACATAGTCATTTGTTGTTGTTGTTGTTGTTGTGTTACCTCACCCCGTAATACAGCTGCTCTGACAACTATTTGTTGTCGGTGCGTTGTTCATTACAAACGTTGCAACAGCTGAAACTAAACCTGTGAGACGGCTGACATTCAAACCCTGCAGGCGGCTGGAGAAGTTATTTTTCTCTCCGTGTTATCGACCTGTTCGGGATGTTTACCTGATTCCTCTGCTGAAAGGCAGGCAATAGCCGGGCAGAGTGTTTATGATTGGATGGAAATAAGTTTAGGGCATTGTTTTGAGCCATGCAAACTTAATTAAACACCACTCAACAACATGGGATGAATGTATTAATACAAAAGTGAAGCGGTGCCAGAAATAAAGGTCAAAGTGTAAACAGCTTTGATTCTGTTGGGGTGTCGTGACAACAAACCGGAGCGTTCCCCCGCTCGTGTGTGAATGTGTGTGAGTGTGTTTGGAAACGCTTTAATGGCTTGTGATCTTTCGTTACCCTCCCACTGGTAATGTGCTCTCTGCATGGTGCGGAATGTGAATGAAGGTCAGTATCAAAGTGAGTAGCCAGAGGTGATGAGCGCGGTGGAGTGTGCACCATGCTGCTAATGGAATGTCTTACCTTGCACTGCCCTCTTCAGGTGTGAAGGTTAATTGCTGCCATGTGCGATTGAGTAGATCAGAGGTTTCAGCCTCTGTGCCTCCAAGACATGAAAGTCCAGTCTCTCTTTAATGACTTTCTTTTTTCATATTATTGATCGACTGGATGCTCTCCTCATTAATTGATTTTCTTTCATTTGTAATATGTCAGGAACAAAGCGAAAGTGCCCATTATATATGCCCAGAGTGCACACAGATGCAATACATGTCTTGTTTTGTACAATTTGCCATCCAACACACACCGAAAAGAAAGAAAAGATGCACTTTTTAAAATGTGATCTTTAAAGGCACAGTGTATACAACTTAATTATTTAGATGACCCCCCCCCCCATTGCTTTGAACAGTAGTGTAATATGAATAGATTATCCTGATGTTTATTTTTCATTAGTCTATAATTGGTTAGTGGCTATTTTCATTCCACGAGAAAGAGCCCTGTATGCATTTGCTTTCTAAGTCCTCTCTATGGAGGCCACCATGTTTGTTTACTGTAGCTCTGAATGGACAAACTATGCCTTTTATGCGTGATATTGTTAACTGAAGACTACCATCGATTCTAGAGGGAAATAAAGGGTATTCAGCTTCAGTATGCAACTAGGTTTCACCTAATCCCATGCAATATACCTTTAGTGAACATAAATATCGAATTAATTAGGTTTATGACTAGCTCATACTCAAGTATCTATATACTATTCAACTGCTGAAAAATAATATGTCCATCTTTTATTGTGGAAACCCATATTTCACGTGCATTATGTCCAGGTAAAGTCATGTAAACATTGACTAAAAATACACAAATTCATGAATGAAATTATTTGATTCATTTATTCATGATTCATTTCATTTCAAGATGAATGGGTCTGAGGCCGACCTCTCATCCACTCATCGTTCACATAATCGTGTTCTTCCCTTTGTTGGAGCAGCTGTTTCCTAGTGACCCGCCCACATTCTGCAAAGTCACGTTCAACCGAAACCACTGATCTTCATTGGAGTTCAGAGGCTGCTCGTGTAAACACAAATAATCCACCGCGCCTCGTTCCCTCGGAAGAGAACGAGCCTGTGATCCATCCATGGCTCCTGATGGTGTTGCGCGTGTAAAGGCGCGCGTTCATTACTGTCTGTCTGTGGTTGGCGCAGACACGACTCAGCACAGTGAATCTGTTTTTGTCCCGCGTGGCTGTTTTAAAAATATCCTCAAAGGCTAATGATCTATGCAAATGGTTCTCTTCTTTCACTTATCTAATTGGAAACACACCAACCAATTTTGAGCACCATTTGTCAATGACCTCCTCTGTGTCTTTTCCACCCCACACACACGCACACACATGCACACACACACTCACACACACACACACACACACACTCTCAGAGATTTTAATCAGTTTGGATAGGAGTAATTGCTCAGGTAGACGTCTAAATATGGAGATATTTCAATTAGTTGGTGTGTCTGGCTGCCGGCAAAATATGCTTCACACAGACTAATCAAGTAAAACTGATTAAAGCCTCAACTCTAATACAGTTGGAGAGCGCAGGCTCATACACTGTGCGTGTGAGGGGCTCTGCCGCCTGTGCTCGTCATGTTGAGAGCTTGACTGTGGAGGCATGTTTGTTTTGTACTTCACTTTTCTTGAGATACTTCCCCATATAACAAATGTGGTCATTAGTGAGTTAAAAGACACGTCGACTCTAAATTTGGTTAAGAAAGGAACATTTGTTACCACGGTAATGGTTTGGCTCTGGGGAAGGAAGCGATTGGTTAATGGATGGATTGTTATGAAAAGTATAAATATTCATAAGGGTTGAAAAATGTGATTGAGACCAAATCCTAGTGCCGCTGGTAAACTCTCTATAGCGCCACCACGAGGCTGGTATTTGTGGTGGTAAAATATATATTCTTTAGTTGGATTAAAGGTCCAGTGTGTAAGATATGGGTCAAATTGTTTTAATTTCAGTTAGCCAAGGTAAATCGAAAATGAAGTGAGATGTTTTCGTCACCTGACTAATAACTGAAGACTATTGGTTCTCCTCTCTCGATTGGTGCTTTGGTGAGGTGAGGTTTGGAGAAAGCTAAATTTAGCCGTCTGCATTTTTACAGTAAACTAGGCGTCTAGACATCTTTTGACCCGCGAGCCACTGAATCAATGCACACAGGGTTATCGCCAGTGCAGCACTGGAAGAGGCTTAAAATTCATGTTACCATTATTAGAAAGAACAGCGACAAGTTCAGAGGTGGGTGCCTGACAGAATCGCAGAGGAGTGGGGAGTTTTTTGGTTTGTTTACTTTATAATTTATTGATCTTACCTTTCTGTCTGGCTTGTGCGTGTGGCCCATCTGCTGATCTGATGCATTATGTAAGAGGTAATGACAGAGAGGTGAGACCAGCCTTAATCTCCCACACTTTCATCCTCCACTTCACTCTCCCAATTTACTGGCCTGAATGTGTCACTGCGTTCAGGGGATTTATGTCGCCTGTGTGATCTCATGCCCATGACTGCATGCAAAACATAGGGTACGGCGTCGGGCTTTGATGGCCAGCTGATGATCATTCGACCTTTCATCTCCGTCATGCTTTTTAATTACCACAATTTCTATGATAATAAAGAAATGTCACTCCTTTCAGGTGCAGTGATCGTCATCCGAGCGCTCGGCTTCCGCGCCTTATTTGACAATGATTGACAGTCACCCCTCGGGCATCCACGGGCCAGTCTCTGACGGTAGACGTGAGCTCGTCCAGTCGCCGCTGTTGTCATTTCCTGCAGCAAAGCGCATTAGTCTGCTTCTGATTGAGAGCGACTTGTTTAGTCTCACTGGGCTGCTCAAAGATGCGCACAGTCCCCGAGGCTCTGCAGCGATACTGTGGCTCCTGGTCTCATTTTGACTCAGAAACATTAATCACGCGACAGACACTTTGCGCCCCCTGAAGACCTTCCCCAGCTCCATATCCACCCCCCCCCCCCCCCCCCCCCCCCCCCCGCCCCAGATCCCCCCCCCCCCCCCCCGGCCCCGCCCCGCCCCACACAGTGGTTTCCAAAATAGAGACCCATGCGCACAGAGCATACACAGGCACAATGCGTGCCCCTGCATCCCGGTTCTGCACAGCACACTCACTCCCAGCCTTGCTAACAGGACGTGATGCTGAACTCAAAGGGAATGATGAAGATGATGGGAGACCGAGGCCAAACGGAGCGACTTTCGACTTTCTAAGTTTCGATTTGAACTTTTTTCCCCCTTGTCTCGTGAAGAAAGACGCTGCTGTTGTTTCAATTTCCCCGTGTTCTGGTGACGAAGTGCCTCGGATTTCTCTTGCGTAGAAGTGGTTTTCACACAGAGCCACGGACTCTGGTGGTTGAGTGGCTCGACGACACATTGCGCTGAGCGATGGCGCCAGTGTTCTTTTCCGTTCCGTGAGCCTGACCTGCATCTCAACCACGTCGTTACTGCCCGAGACCCGGAGCCGCTCTCCGTTCATGATAATATAGTTTTTCTATCCGAAACTATGGGATCCCTTCCTCACCGTGATGACAGTGCAGAAAACGGATGTTTTACTAAGTCTCGTTGAAAGTGCACATACGGCATGTTCATGATGGGATTCACCAGATTACTGGGTTGACACCTCAGACTGTATGAAGATGGATGTATAGGTTTACCATAGGTTTCTGCACAGTGCTTATGAGGCCCATATAGTGGGTGGTTCACGTCTCGTCATCTTGCCGATGCCTAACTCCTCCTACGTCCTGGTTCATCCAATAATGGGCAAAGAGGCGGAGCGCAGGTAGAGCTGGGGGTGGGCCCATGTTGCTGGCGCAGCATCCATAGAAGGTGACAGTCAACAGGAAGTGGCCCGAGCAAATGTACAAAAAGTTTGACAGGACATGAAACCGGGAACTGCAGTAGGTTTTTGTATTTTTATTTTTTTTTACTACCATCCACCCAGTAAGTATTTCAGCTTTGGCCATTTTCACTAAAATTGCAGATCTCAACTAATCTCTGAGGTATTTAATCCTGTCTAATGTGGCGCACGTCACATGAAGGTCATAGGAAATACCGTAGCCTTTACGTTGTGACCTTTCTTACTCGCTTGAATCCTGCTGAGGATCTTCTGCTGCATCCACTGGCTACTCTGGACTTTCTTTGGAAACAATACAGCAGAGAGGAAGGCCTCAGAAACTCCAGAGCCTTTAACTTGGAAATGTGTGATTAGCGATGCATCACCTGCGGAGTCTCATTACACTTGTAAATGAATGTTGCATTTTGTTGCATTCCGCAGTTCTGACACCTCACCTCAGATGGGAGCACGTGGCGGAGCTGTCTATTATCTCGACTCCGTGTACGTCCCTGCGATCACTCGTTAGAGTAGTTTTTATGTGAGCTAATATAAAGTAAGGTCAGGGTTTGTTGTGGCAGTAAAAAATTTAGAGCTGCGGCGACCAAAATGGTGCATGACTCACACACAACGGGAGCGCTCATTTGCATAATGACATTCACTAATGAAGCACTGCGTTTGGGGTCGGGTTTGAGTTCGATACTGATTCAGTATCAGCGTGTCTCTACTCCTGATCATTATCGTTGTCAAATTCCACTTCAGCATCAGGTTTAAACGCCTGCAACTTAGACTGCGCTGACATGATTTCCTCTTTATATGCAAAGCTCTCTCCCATCAAGAGCCGCTTCAATTGTCATAGCATCCTTCGAAGGCCACTCTGAATTATTAAAGACCGATACAAGATTCATCGTTGAATGTGTTGGTCGAAAGCGATCAAATCCCGCACAGCCCATGGACCACGAACAGGAGAGGGTCGTACCCACAGACCGTATATAAAGATGTTCGTAGTGTCCGTGATGTCACCCATGGGTGCTCCACAGTGCTTATGAGGCTCGTAGTGGGCGGTTCCCTTGTCGCCGTGTTGCTGAAGCCTAACTCCTCCTACTTCTTGGTTCATCCCAAAAACTGGCAAAGAGGCGGCGCTGGTGTTGAGCCCATGGCGCTGGCGCAGCATCCACAGAATGTGTCCAGGTGTCACTCGAGAGGCCACGCCCTTATTTATGCACAATTTCAAACCCTGATAGACGTGCTGTTGTCACGGGTTGTCGAGGGTTGAATTCTCCTCTAGAGTTGGCCATTTTAACACGGGAGTCTATGGAGATTGACTCGCTTTGGGAGCCAGCCGCAAGTGGCCACCCTGTGAACTGCAAGCGTCTCCACTTCCAATATCGGCTTCATCCATCATCTCTGGAAGTCACCGCTTGGTCGGCTCCTTCTTGACGGTTGTTTGACACAAACCCTCAGCTCAGAGTGTCATCTGGAGAAGGCTACTCGATGGACCTGGACTCCAGCGATCAGTGTTATCTCTTCTCCATTTTGTCCATCTCATCGAATAATGTACGATAGCTGTCTGTCAAAGCGGAGGCCGTTCATAGGTGGACTGCAGCATCCTGATCTGATCAGGCTGAGCAATAAACAACTTTGTTGACGGCGGAATTTTCGGGCACATCTGATTCCCCTGGGTGAAAGGCTAAAGCCTAAATCCTGCATATGTCATATCGAGTCCATATGGCGAGTTTAAAAAACATCTCGCATGTTGACTAAAATAGATCATCGTGATGATTAAAGTCCTCCTCTTTTAGGGGATGTCTCTCTCTCTCTCTCTCTCTCTCTCTCTCTCTCTCTCTCTCTCTCTCTCTCTCTCTCTCTCTCTCTCTCTTTCTCTCTGGTAGGATGTCAGCGTGCCAGATGTGACATGAGGCTGAAATATTCCCCACGGCAATGGATTGAATATTCAAGTCATATCCAGATTGCACCCTGAGGCTGTGTGTCTGTCTGTGTGTGTGTGTGTGTGTCTGTGTGTGTGTGTGTGTGTGTGTGTGTGTGTGTGTGTGTGCGTGCGCACATGCAGCTGACTTTACACTCGTTGCCACATCTGTGAGTTTATCCACACTCGCCGCTGGATGGTCAGCTGCTCGGCGTCTCCGTTGTCAAGGTGTCCCTCCTCCCTCCTGTTAGACCTCGTCCTCTTCCTCTTCTCCTCCTAATTCCGTCCTTGCTTCGCCCCTGGTTGATGTTATCTCCTCTCCATCCATTTCCATCTGCGTCCC
Source organism: Chascanopsetta lugubris (assembly GCA_016785325.1). Lineage (NCBI taxonomy): Eukaryota > Metazoa > Chordata > Actinopteri > Pleuronectiformes > Bothidae > Chascanopsetta > Chascanopsetta lugubris. The sequence continues at coordinate 54,053 of JAFBJT010010394.1, read as the reverse complement.
GCCCCTCCTTTCACCATCTCTCTCCTGTCTCATCTCCCAATTAAAAAAGTCTGTCGTACGCTCCAGCCCCCCCCCCCCCTTACTCCTCCATCCCTTTCCCCTCCCCTTCCATTCTCTGTCCCCCTCCTCTTCTCCTCCCTTCACTTAGTCCCATCACTGACCCAATTAAGGATGGGGAGGGAGAGAGCAGGAGAATGGTGACGGAGGTACGAGCGAAAGGGAGAGGGGGGCACAGACGGTGAGTGGAGAGAGTTTGCGAAGAGGGAGAGGGAGAGAGAGAGAGAGAGAAAGAGAGAGAGAGAGAGGGGGGAGAGAGAGCAGCGTTCGCCCAACCTGCCAGGACCTGCACAGTGAATTGTCCAAACTTCCCCTGGAACTTAAACAACCTTTGACAGCCTCCAGGGCGAAAGGGAGCGGAGCAGCCAGTCGACAGTCCCGCTGCCACGCACAGCCGCCACTGCTCTTCATGAAGCGGCGAGGAGAATAACAATCTACCTTCGCCGAGGAGAGCGGGAGGGGAGCCGTGCATGGAGTTAGGATGGGCGAGTGCCGGCACATAGAAGGAGACTGAGAGGAGGAGGAGGAGGAGGAGGAGGAGGAGGAGGAGGAGGTGGAAGAGAGGCTGTGGCGACAAAGACGGTGCATTCCTTATCAGATCTGGGGGGGTTGGTGGTGGCAGCGGTGGCGGCGGTGGCGGTGGTGGTGGTGGCGGCGGCGGCGGCGGCGGAGGAGGAGGGGGGGTAACGTGGTTGCCCCCGGGGGCAGGAGGAAGAAGATTTTTGTTCAACGGAGTCAAAGAAGAGGAAAAGAGGAACCGGGGGAGAAGGATGCATCTGTTCTTCAAAGACAAGTGGGAGGTGGAGGGGCTGCAGACCGTGGGCATCCTTCTGGTGGTCTGCAGCTCCCTCAAACTGATGCACTTTCTGGGGCTTATCGACCTCTCAGTGGCAGGTAAGAGAAACGGCGAGGAGGCAGGAGGGAGGCGGCGAGCGAGAAATCAAATTGATGACTGTGTTGGGCGACACTCAGCGCAGAAGCGGAGTGTGTGTGTGTGTGTGTGTGGGTAGAGTGTCATTAAGGTTAAATAGCTGTTATATTCCTCACAGTACTTACTGTCCTGCGTAGTGTGTGAGTGTGTGTGTGTGTGTGTGTCTATGTGTTTGTGTGTGTGTGCGTGTGTGTGTGTGTGCGTGCTTGTGCATTGACAGGCAACATTATTTTGTCTGACAGTGAAAAACTAGAGCAGATACAGAGTCCATGTGTTTGAGAGGCTCATTTTTCTGCATAATGGAAAATGTGCCGACACACGGGCAATTCTAAATGAGCCTCCAAACAAAGGCATAATGAATTCACATGAGTTTGACTTGGAGAAAAGTATGTGTACGTGGGGGCACAGTGGGGGATGCGGCACGTTGGCTTCAAGTTCAAACCTGTCGACGGACCGGGGCCTGGCTCTGCGTGGAGTTAGCGTGTTCTGCCCGTCCCCTGCCGGGTCTCCAGCGTCCTCCCTCAGTCAGACCTCATTCACCGAAGGCTGTAAAGAGACGCTGGGGTGTTTGCAGGCGTGAAGCGAAGCACCGATGGTCGTTGGTCCCGTTTCATCAACCGGACAAAACACTGTCGACCTGTCGTCTCACCCATCGTCAGCCAGGAATGACTCGGGTCCGTCCTCTGAGGATGAAGAGGGATGGATCATTTCACGTGTGACGTGCAGCCATTACGTTATCACATCAACCAGAGACGTAGAGGATCAACATACGCTTTGTGCACAATGTCCTCATCAGTAGTATGTACACATGTATTAGATACACAGAGATCTGTTTGTTTATCTGGAGACGTTGGACAATATAGCTGGACGGGGCGTGTTGTGTCCTCTAAGACGTGGTGCGGGAAATAAACCCCCAAGTGGCCATCAAATGAACTGCACTGCTCTTTTGTTGACACACGAGATGGAATCTGTGAACTTGTAGCTCACAGAGTTTAGAGAAGTCCAGGTGTTTGAAGCTGTATGTGTGCAAACGTTAATATCGGCTAACAAGAGCCAGATTTAAAAGAAAGTATACATGACCAATACATCCCACCTTGTCCAATCAGTCCTCTCCTCAAAGCTCCGCCCCCTAAAACACATTCACTCTGACGTTTCTGTGACTCTCTCGCTCTATGTGTGTGTGTGTGTGTGTGTGTGTGTGTGTGTGCGTGTGCGTGATCAGGTAGGCTGACTCAGCATTTCACTTGTTCAGAATGAAGGGCCTCAGACAGCCACTGTTTCTCTTATTAATCCCAAATGGCGTTATTTATTGATGGTCGCCAGAACATAAAAACACATATTTCCTCGGGACTAACTCACCAACCTTGACTCTAAATCCCATTCGTTGTGATGCAAGACTTCCCTGCCCTTGCTGCAGAGATGTTGAACATTCTCCTCCCGTTCCTTTGCCTCCCGTGGATCCCTCATCTTTATGGAAATGCCACGCAGCTGGAGAACAGTTAGCAATGGGAGGAGATGAATGACCACAGGTACAAGTCCCAGACCTCATTTGTAGCCCAAGCACCAGCATGAAGTTCTGGTTTGATGCTGATATTTATTCAAACGGCAAAGGTTTCCCCTGAAAGTTTCTTGTCATTAGTTTTCAGAAGGGCCCAGAGACCACGGCTGGAAGTATCAGTGTTGGATCTGCATCAGCACTATTCTGAATCCCTGTGGCTCTGAACTCTAATAATGCATGTTTGCTGCTGCCGCGTCACCTCGGGAATATCTTGATTTCTCTCCCTGTGCCTGGAGAAGTTGTTCTGATCTCATGGGTTTAAAAAAAAACACATCAATTTACTACCTATTGCCAAACACATGGTGCCGTCAAGCTCAGGCCATTTTTCATATTTCTTGAAAAGCTGTGATTGCTCTGTCAAAGAAACGCCGGGGGAGGTGGGGGTGCGGGCGGGTGGGTGGGTGGTGGGGGGACTATTGAACTCAAATTGCATAGTCATTACGTGACTAGTGTCATAATGGTGCAAAATAGTTTTAGAAGACAGGAAGTTGCCTTTTTTTCTGATGAGCAATAGACAGTTAGTGTTGACTCCTGGCAGAATGAAAGCACAGCCGCTCTCATTGTTGGTGCCACTCAAGAAAACAATTTTAACTTCAAAGGTCTGGAGAACAAATTGATCGTGTGTTACTTCAATAGTGTGAGGAGACGCTAACCTACTTGTTTTCAACCAAGGCACAGCACAGCACGGAACTGTATCACACAGTGTACAACACAGCTGCTGTACTGAGGACTACATCTTTCAGTTCTGATGATGGAGAGAAGGGTGGACGGACAGATGTATAGGTAGATAGAAATGTAGATGTATAGACCTGTAGATATGGGGGGAGAGAGAGAGAAGCGAGAGAGAGAGAGCGAGAGAGAGAGAGAGAGAGTACATACAGTACATAAACATGTAAACATACTTGCATACGTAGACAAACTGACAGATATGGCAGAATAAAAGAAACCACAACCATGATGCAATATGATACATACGATACAATGACATCACTGATACACTACATATGATAGAACAGTGAATGGATGGAAAGGTGGATGGATGGATGGATGGATGGATGGATGGATGGATGGATAGACGGACAGATAGATAGATAGATGAATAGATAAATGGATAGATATGTAAATTTTAAAGCCATGTGCCTGTGTGACTGTGCTTATTAAAAATCAGGTTATTCCCTCTGAGATCAAAAATCTATTTTCCAAGAGAGACTTGGCCGAGACACCCGGAGCACATTTCCTCAAAGGCAGCACAACAAGCGAGAAATGTCATTACCGGCGGGGGAAAAAAGGACAACAACATAAACGCAGATGGAGATGCTTGTGAGAGGCGGGCACCAAAAAAGTGCCGATGTCATGAAACAGGAATATTTAAACATTGACAGATTTCGGCGAATTCAGCTTTAATGATCCTTTTAAGTCTCTCAAGCCCAGTGTTTGATGCAGAGGAGAGGCAAGCATTCATTTTGTTTGTTTGTTTCACGTGTTTGTGTCAGATCCTTTCAAATTAGATTAAGTCAGAGTTTTCCGTATAGAGTAAACAGACAACCCCCGTTTCACCCGTGGATACATTCTCCGTATGAGCTGTTTTCAGGCATGTCCTGTTGGATCTCTGTATTTTTCCACGGGACTTACACAGACAGCCACAAATAGAGAGATGGCAAAAGCACATCGGAGGAGCAGCCGGGAGACAGTCTGCTCAGGGAGTTTGTTTACTACTTTTGTCTCAGGAACTGTCTTCTGTCTTATGTCATCTGCCTTCATCACCAGGAGCCACAGATCCTGTTGTGTTTCTTTGTTGATGTCCTTTAAAAGGTGTATGTTTCATGTCTTACATCCCAGATCATCTCATCCTTTCCATTACTGCTGATGTCATAGCCCTCACACTGTGACCACGCCCCCTTGCTTTGGAGGGTCTCTTGCTTTGGAGGGTCTCTTGCTGTGCTGCTCCAGAGCAGCTGCAGATCTAAGTCCACAGACACTCTTGGGGCTTTGACCAAGACATGAGGTCATATATGAACTATCTGTTATCGTCATTATGATGAAGTAAGAACATGTCTGAAAGCAGCTGTTTCAACAGTAATTACAAAAGTATTCAACCATTTAATCTATGCAAGGCCTTACTAGTATTTCTAGTATTGTAATATTTTAAAGGTATTGTTTTGAATATAAAGATTCAAACTACATATGGTGATCCAACAACAGTATATGACTCTTTGTAAATAAGTTAGAATTCAAAAGGGCAGTGGTATCGCAGGGTCATTTGTATCTATTCTGGAGCATTTTATCCAATCACCTGACACTGTGGCATCCCATAATATGCCACAAGTCACTTCAAAGGTCCCCAAATTCTCTGTTATACCTTGGACTGCTGGTCACAGTATTTTACTTTCATTTGTGCTTTTGTTGGCTGAAGGAAAATGAGATGATCATGTGGTCTCTCTCACACACACACACACACACACACACACACACACACACACACACACCCCGAGGCAGAGGCAGAGGGCTTGGCCTGTGCTAAGCGCCTGGATGTATTTATCTGGCATCCATTGGACAATGAGCCGGGCCTGTTCCGGCTCCAGTGACGCCGGAGCCTGTGAGGTCAGCAGGGCCGAGTCCCGGAGGCTGGGCGCCGCACACTCTCCGCACGCAGCCACACGTCACACGGACCGCGGCGTCAGTGGCGGCGCTGCGGTTGTATTGGTGTTCGCGCCGTCATGGCCTTCATCCCGACCGCCGGGGTCCTGCTGAAAGGGATGAGGGGACTGTTACCATGGAAACTAGGAAGCAATAGTGAGTATGTGGAATGTGGCAGGGCGCGTTTGTTTTACGTCTCGCACGCGTCGGCTCGGGAGGTTTGCGGAGAGTCGAGGTGGGGCTGCGTGGCCCGAGCTCGGTTCAGGTGGTTTTGCGGTTCTGTGACTCTGAAGTGATCCGACGATGACGAAATGAAATGGTCGATGTCCGACTTGCAGTGACGCGTGGCTGTCTGATGAGAGCGACGGACTCGTGCGTCTGTGGTGGTCGGCTGTGCCGCGCTGCCATTGGGCGGTGACATCCGGTGGTCTCCCATTACTGAACCAGGTCAGCGGGCAAACCAATGATTTGCCCAGTTTGCCCGGATTTGTTCATGTATTCTGCACCAGGCGTTTGCATGGACTGTGTGTTTCAGGCATGTGTGCATGTGAAAACACCATTTGAAAGTGTGTGTGTGTGTGTGTGTGTGTGTGTGTGTGTGTGTGTGTGTGAGTGTGTCTAACCTTTGTGTTATGGTTGGCGATTGCAGGTAATCCTTCCAACAGCCAAAGCAAAAAAACCATAAAGCAGCGATTCCTCAAGCTGCTGCCGTGCTGCACGCCCTCGGCTCCCCCCTCTCTCAGTCAAAGCAAGTGCTCCTTCACTCTCTATACATCTCTACTTCCTGTTAAACGTCCAGTCTCATCAGCGACTGGGGTTTCACTCTGACGACTGAGACATTCAGTGCACACACACACACACACACACACACACAAAGAAACCACACATAGTCTTATTGAGGCTACTGGGTCAGACACGATTTTGTGTTTTTGTGACTGGACACTGTCTGTGTGTGTGTGTGTGTGTGTGCGTGTGTATGTGTGTGTGTGTGGGTGCGTGTATATGTGTGTGTGTGTGTGTGTGTGTGTGTGTGTGTGTGCATACTTGCTTTAAATCATCTGTTTGGGACCTTATCCAGCATAAGCACAGGCCTTGTTCAGACCAATAGATGTGGTCTAAGAGCTAATTGTTGAGATCCAGTTTAAACACAGCATTGGGAGTTGTTGTCATTGTTGTTATAATTGGAATCAAGCATGGACTCATAATTATTTAGATTAAGGAAAAGTGTTTTTTGAGGTTGTCCACTATGAAAAGAAGTCAGTGGGTAAGGAGAGCTGTTATTGTGTGTGTGTGTGCGCGTGTGAATGTGTGTGTCTACAGATCTTGGAGTGCAAACTATATGTCATGCACACATATGTCTCCGTTTAGTGAACAGCGTGTAGGACTGAGTGACCTGTAGTGGCGAAGTAGAATGTTGCAGTTGAATACCCCTGAACTTCAGCGCTCCTTTCTCAGCTTGTAGGAGAACCTGCAGTGGCCTTTGGTTGGTCACTCAAACTCAAAGGGGTCTTTAGTTTGTACATTCTGGGCCACTGTACAAACATAGTGGTGCATTGTGGCCCTCTTAAGAAAGGACCTGCTACTGATGTCAACATAAAGAGCTCATTGCAGGGCGATGAAAACAACAGTTTGTTCACTTAGATCATTATACGTCCATACTTGGTACTTTATATTCCACCTGAGCCGGAATTTTAAAAAAAAGAATTGAATATAATTCCACCGTAATCGTTCCCACCGGTGTTTTAAAATCTCTTCCTTAGCATCTTATTTACATTGAGTTCCCGCAGCGCCGGTCTCTCCACATGCAGTAGCCTTACAAGTGCTTTCCTCTGTCTTTTACTCTGTGATAGGAAGTCATGTCTCTTCTGCAGGAACAAAGAAGTATGGACATTGCTTTGCCTTTAATTCCCCTCGTGATTATGCATCGAGCATCGCATACACATACAGTGAAATGAACCAAGCGCTGATTAACATGGTTATGAAACGGACGCTCTGTAGCTGTGTGTACGTCTTGTATGTAACTTATATTGCACCATGAGCCCAGTATCTGTTCGATGACTTGGTTGAAGCACGCGTTCCCCGGGTCATGGACGGTCTGGGCGGGCTGGTTACGGGCGGGTGCGCTGAGTGATGGCGCGTGCCCACTGACTGTGCTCTCTCCCTCATGCAGACAGCGTGGAGGATGATTTCGAGTTATCCACCGTGTGCCATCGCCCGGAAAGCATGGACAAGCTGCAGGAGCAGACCAAGTTCACCAGGAAGGAGCTGCAGGTCCTCTACAGGGGCTTCAAAAATGTACGTCCACCTGTTTCATTTTGGACAGAGGACAGACGCAGACCATAGTGCTCTGTGCTCCGACGGCAGTAATAACGTTTACTGTTCCAAACCAGATCACTTGTCCAGAGAAAATACCTTTCCAGTTTACACAGAGAGGACATTTGGAATGATAGATGGTCTTGTACACGGTGCCTTTCTCGTCGTGATGACCACTCAAAACGCTATTCGCCCAGTCTCTCGCGCACAACACACACGCAGGCGTATGAACACACACACACACACACACACACACACACACACACACAGAGTGCATCTATCTATAGTTCTCTCTAAGAAAATGGGGTAATGTCGGGTTCACACTGGGGGGAATGAGATCTAAACCACCACCGAATTCGATTTAAGATCAAATCTAGGTTTCAAGACACAAGGGCACAAATACTGAAATAAACAGAAGGAATACACACGGGTAAAGAATCCTTATGAAAGGTCGTACATTTCATTTCCGATTGGAAACCACACAGAATTCAACTGATTCCATGTTTACTATACTGTTTCGTCATTTTCAGATTTGTGTTTTACATGTATAAAAGCTGTAATAATATGCTTATCGGTGTTGTTGTTGTTAAATGGACATGCGACAGACGATCATCATACCCTTTCCTTATTTATGTGGGCGTGTCCATGTGTCAGGTTGTGTTGTTTCACGCTGCCACAGTGAATTCAGGGAACGCTCCTTTTCTCTGAAGGATGCTGCAGTGTTTTCAAAGCTCAGATTAGGAAGCACTGAAGGTCCCTTCCTCCGGTCCTGCTGGCTCCTGCTGCACTCGCAGCTCCTTTCATTCTGCTCTGTAGTAAAATGCTCTTTTTGAATGCTCCCCTGGTTCTAGAGTCAGAGCCAGAGTCCACTGCAGAGGTTTTTTTGTGCTGGACGAGAATTCATGAGTGTCCTCTGCTCACACACGTGTGTTCCAGGAGTGTCCGAGCGGTGTGGTGAACGAGGAGAACTTTAAGACCATTTACTCGCAGTTCTTTCCTCAGGGAGGTGAGTTCTCACCTTCTACCTTTCTATTGTCATTCCCTGCACAGATCCCAGCTGAAAGAGACTGTGGCAGTGTGCATCTGGCTCTGCAGAAGTGTGTGTGTGTGTGTGTTGTGTGTGTGTGTGTGTGTGTGTGTTTGTGTGTGTGTGTGGCTTTTCATCATTAGAACAGATCCAAACATAATTAACTGGATTATAAATGCGCTCTGCTGATCTGTACTCGGTGCACTGCAAAAAAAAAAAAAGGCAAGAACTATTCATTCCATGATATTTAGCTTGTGCCGTTTGCCTCCAGTTTGTTTTTGGACTTATTTTTATATCTCGGTCTATATTTATCCCGCTGCTCATCCCAGCTCTTCAAAGACATCATGTTTCGAGGGCACGCAGGTGACTGTGCGTCTCTTCTACCTTCACAGATTCAAGTATGTATGCACACTTCCTGTTTGAAGCCTTCGACACCAACAAGAACGGCTCGGTTAGTTTTGAGGTGAGCTCGAACCCGGCGCCTCATGACTGAGCACACGCGCCGGTGCTGACAGAGAGAGAGACGTGACTGTTTTGACTGTGTCTAGATTTGATTAAAAACAAATGAAACAGTGAGGTTGTGCCCCTCAGGACTTTGTATTTGGACTGTCCATCATCCTGAGAGGGACCATCACTGACCGACTAAACTGGGCCTTCAACCTCTACGACCTGAACAAAGATGGCTGCATCACCAAAGAGGTAACGCACACACGTGCACTCACACACACGTGTTTGCATGCCCTACTTTACCACTGGTATTACTGAGTACATTTGCTAACTAATCAATAGATATTCCTAGTATTTAAAGTGAATAAAGCATATATATACATATATATTTCTTTTTTTTAAGTATATGTGCATTATTGTTATATTCTTATTCTGGTCTACCGAAATGATAAGAAACTATATATCACATCCCCAAAAAAAGTGATTTCGTGATGTTTGTCTGTCTGTCCTATTCTTGTGACATGTTTGGTACAAACAATCGGTTGGACTTGAGGGTGGAGTCCAAAATTGGTTGCTGAAAAATAACGGTAGTTAAAATCAGGCGTCTACAGCTCTGATTCAATTGTTTTTCAATTGTATGCACCTGTCACTGGAACCCAGGACCCACACAAGATCAAGAAGTGGCCAAGCTATAGCCAGTCATGGACGATGTAGTCTGTGCCAGTGGAGCTGTCCTCCTGGCGCCGTCTCCTCCACTCCACTCACTGCACTTTCAAATTTTCCAAAATGATGAACTCCACCTTTTAAAGAAGCCGACTTCTATCACAGTGCTCTAAATACGTGTGTGGGTGGAGAGTGCATCACTTTAAAAACAATCATTTATTTATATGAATGGATCTTCATTTTGCAACTGAGTTGCACCTTTAAGCCTGTTTACAGTCAGACCCACCATCACCACCACCTGACATCAGACAAGACAAACCATCCCATCCAACACATTACAAAGCATTAGGGTGATGTATATGTCCAATAGGTCTGTGTGCCTCTCAGAGGAAGTCATAAAAATTGAATTAGCCCTTGATGATGAAAAGGCTCCTCACCTCGACTCCAACACACCTCACTCACATAAAGTGGCGCAGCCACAAAATGAAATGTGAAAGTAACCTCACGTAACCCTTTCATCTTGCATCTTAAGAATTGTGAAAACTTCACCCGTTTTGTTTTCCTCCCCATGTCCTGTGATGAGCAGGAGATGTTGGACATCATGAGGTCCATCTACGACATGATGGGGAAGTACACGTACCCCTCAATGCAGGACGACGCCCCGAGGGAACACGTGGAAACCTTCTTCCAGGTTTAAACGCCGACACTTTGTATTTGTTTCAAATGCAACAGCAACACGATTGATATTGTTCTGTTCTAGAAATCAATGTGCAGCGATTTTAGTGGCTGAGTCTCTGGTGTCTTTCAGAAAATGGACAGGAATAAAGACGGAGTGGTCACCATAGAGGAGTTCATTGAGTCCTGCAAAAAGGTAAACTGCATTGGTTGCACAAGGAATTGTGGGTAAATGATGATGATGCTGCCTCCTGATCCCGCCCTCTCTCCTCTGTCTGTAGGATGAGAACATCATGCAGTCCATGCAGCTGTTTGACAACGTCATATAAACACCTGGACCGGTCACATCGCTGGCACCTGGGAGGGGATTGTGTGGGGATGTGTGTGAGTGTGTGTGTGAGAGGGGATTCTGGATCGAGGAGTCGTTTTTGAGTGTGTGCGAGTGTGTGGCTGTTTTCTGACCCGCGAGCGCTCGTGCTTGTGTCTGCTCTGAGAGCTGTGAGTCCCGAGGGCGCGGAGAGGCCCCGCCTCTCTTCTTGGACGCCCACTGGCTTTTCTCTGAGCAGCGACTGGAGTTTACCCCCAGACTCCCTCTTCATCATGCAGAACTTTAGTTTTACCCCAGAGACACAAAGAACGATGGCCAGCAGCGGGTTCGCAGGCACAACCAAGACCCCACACACCTTCTGTTTTTTATTTTTTACTTTGATCTATTTAATTATTGATGAACTACCACAGCTTGTTTGGGGATGAACTTTCATAGGGAAGCAGTCCTCCCCAAATCTTAACCTAAGAACACTCTCCCTGTTTCCCCCTGTGACAGCAGAGATGTGGATCTGTGATCCCTGCTTTGGAGCATGAGGGTAACATCTCTCTGAAGCCATGCACACTGCTAATGCACTGGCTGTGATGAAAGGAACGAATCTACCGCCATCTAGTGGACAAGAGATGAGAGACACTTCTGAGGGGGAGCAGCTAATGAATAGGAAACCCAGGCAATCCTGCTTGGTCGAGACCTGTCGTTTTTTTTCCCACGAGGAACTGATTTCAATATCGCATGATGATGTCACTAATATCCAATTATGTATTTACAGAGATACTCCAAAGTCTGCTTGTCCGTCTGCTGTTCTTAGTCATTCACAGGTGCCTCACCCTCTGTGTACGTGTGTGTGTGTGTGTGTGTGCATGTGTGTCAGAGAGAAACGCCATCCATTCCTACCTGAGGTGAGACTCTTAACTTGCCTCCATTCATGGGATTCTAGTAGAGTAAAACCCGGGCTGTCCAAACTATTACAGTCCTAGCTGTAAGTGTCTATTGACTATTGTACATTTCCTAGCATTCCCATCGGTGTGGTGTCAGACAGTAAGACAAAAATGGGGAGATACTATGACCAATGCAGGACAATTCCACAGTCGTATTAGTCTCATCAATACATATCGCAGGGGAATTCACTAGATCGCAGACTGTGTTTGTGAACTTCTTGTAATCGGGAACGTCATGTGGTTGTAGCAGGTTCTACCACTTCCAGGAAAAAAAAAGAAAAGATGAAATCTCAAAACCCTTGTAGCGTCAAATTAGGTTGAATCAAATTAGAGTATGTGGGTTTGTCCTAGATAGTGAGTGAGAGAGACATTGTTTCATTTTTTTTTTCACGCCCTGCCCTCTTATTTCTTATTCTCCCTCTCTCTGTAACACCAAAGAAAAGATGTAGGAGGTGGATGCAGACAAATAGCCCTCTCATGGGTGAAGGGGGAGGGAGAGGCTGTGCTGTGGAAGAGCAAGGTGCAATCAGAGATACATGTCTGGTGAAATGATTGTGTGATTTTATGTTTTAAACGCTCATTACAGGCCCTTTATTAAGTTATTATTTAAAGAAGTTGCAACTATACTTTGATTTCACACGAGAATACTTGTACTTATACTAAATATAAGATCTAAGGCACTCCAGCTGCACTTCAACAGCATTTAATTTCAGAGAAATAGCAATAATTTTCCCTATCAACTTGTCAGCACCTTTCCAACTCCGGACTTCTCATTCGTCTCAGAGCACAGTACAGGGGTGAAATATGGCCCTGATGAAAATATGCACTTCTAAACCTGCAATTTCTTTTAGGTTCTTCGGTTCATTTTCTGAAGGGGAAATAAAAGGTGATTTGGCTCTGATTGTTCCTTGCCGACAGTTTTTAAACTTCCATTTCTTACCACAAGTAAAACCTGTCTATACCCGCATGTACTGTGTCTAGAACAATGAAAAACCTACTAACCCGTTGTACTAACTGTCTAGTTAGCTAGCCTCAGCTGGTTGCATTACATATTTAAAAATGTGTATATTTTGTAAAGAGACAATAAAAATCACAGTTACTATGCAAAAAAAATGGACTTGAGTTTGAATTTTAAAGACTGTACATAGATGTCTTTATTAAATTAAAACAGTGCTTTCAGCTTTACGTGTATGTATTCAATACAAAGCAGTTTTATTTAACCTTATTGACATCAGAAATTATGGGTTCATAATTTAAATATACATAATTTTTACATAATCCCAACTGCCACTTCTGATTCAACTGACAGGCAGTGTATGAGCACACCCAAGGCATCAAGTGAGTAAGAGCACAGGAGCAATAGTTTTACTCCCTCAAACTGAACAATATGTGTAAATCAGACATTATGCACCTTAAGACGAGTAGCTCTGTTGCTGCGTCATTAAAACTAAAAGTAAGCGGGTTTGCTTGCTTTGCCTGTCTCTGTGAAATTCCTTGCTGAAAAAAAACCCCACTACAATACATTTTATGGTTCTGGTTACATTGCTCCAAAACCGAATGCCTTGATCACAGTGTCACTCTGACTATTAGAAGCTTGAGATGTGGCAAGTGGGGATTAAATTTATCAACAGAGGGAAAGAGGAGTTTACTTGGGCATTTTGCGGAGCTCTGCCAGAACCCAGATGGCCAAGGAGAGGAGAGCTACTGAACCGGACTGGTGAGTAGCTGCCAGTGGAGTGGGGACGTACAGCAACAGGGTGCTGATACCGAGGGCGACCTGAAGAGAGATGGTGAATATGTGTTCAATCACAAAGCTCCCCTAATAGATACACTTGAGATGATATGGTTCGGTGTCAGCAACCAGCTAACCTGTGCATAAGCCATTGCTGCGAGGAGGCTAATGGCCATCTTAGCCCTCCTGGGCAGCACCATCCTCCTTGAGAAAAGATAGAGGCCTGTAATTGCAGTCAACGAAGAGATAGCCTGGAGGGGGGGTGGGAAAGTACGCTTGTCAAGAATTGCTCCCATTCAGAGTATCAGTGATGAAAGAGACGAGTAATACTGTATTACACACCAGAATCCTGTGGTCAAATTGCACTGTTGTGGGATTTTCAAAGAAGTTCTTCATTGCAGGAGAGAAGGAGAGCAGATCATCGGGGATCCATCGCTCTCCCATCTTAGGGAAGGAGTTGTACACTAGCCCGGCGTCTAACCCAGCAACAAAAGCCCCTGAAGCAAAGCATTATTGACAGTTTAACATAATTATGCATGTGTAGTGGCTGACTGCAGCTACTGTTCTACCTCTGCAGTTCAACCTATGGCTACATGAAATGAATGTGCGCATTCATGCGCGTCTTTGATACTGCACAAACAAAATTTCAAACAGTACCTGAAAGAGCTGTGAGGAAGACGAGCCCACCGGTGCCCTTAGCAAATCTCCGGAGCTGCATGAGACGCTGGGTTTCTTTCATCTGAGAAACAGGTGAGATGAAAAAGAATGAACACATGAACAATGTACAAAAGCCAGACGCCATTAGACCCTGAGACTGTAGATATTTGCTTAGATATATTTGAACCCTTTTGTATAAACATTTAGAAAGCAAAACAGATATATTGACAATGGGTATTTTTCAGTGCCAGCCAAAAAAAGAATTTTCATGCCCAACTGCACTTCTACAAAATATACAACATATGCAATAAGAAAACAACATATTCAAACAGAGGTTTGTGTCTATACCTTGTGTGCAGGCCGCAGCAGAGTTAGCCCCGTCCACAGACTGGCGCAGTAGAGTAGCAAAGCAGAGCCAAGGTGAGCACTCAGGCGATACTGGCTGACCCTCGGGATGTCATAAGACTCTGGCTTCTCCTCCAGACCACTTTTTACCATGTACCATCCGAGAAGTCCCTTAAAGAGATGCGCACAGCCATTCAGGAGATTGTTTCTCTCTTGACCACTCAGCTCAGGAAAAAGCTATAACTAAGGGTACATTTGGGATGAACTACCAAGGATTATTTTCCGATCACTACTGAATTTTACCTGGAAGAAGACGAATCCACAAAGCCCCAGTACTTTTCCCTTCATGGATCGAGTGAAGTAGCCTTTCTTCCAGAAGTAGATTGTGGGGAGGATGTATGCAAGTCCAACCAGTCTGCCCCACATACGATGACCCCACTCCATGTAGAAGATAAACTTAAACTCTGGCAGAGTCATGTCATGGTTCATTCTGGGAAAGACAAAATGAAAACAGGCAAATTAAGACTCAATGCTTTCTTTTTACATAAAAATGTATGATAAAGAACAATTAGATGAGCTTGCTTGTAAAAATAACATAAATTAGTGTGGAATTAATTCATAGCAATGTGTGTCTAAAAGTGCATGTCTTGATGAAGTTGTGGCCTTACATTTTGAATTCGGGAAACTGTTGGTACTTGGCGAACTCCGCCTCCCACTCTGTTTGCGACTGAGGAGGCTTCATCTCCCTCACTAGATGCCAGTCAACCATGGAGAGCCCAGATTCGGTGAGCCTGATTGGAACACAAGCACAAACGCAGTGAGTATCTATCCAGAAACAACAAATACAAGTTAATTTCTTTATATCTACAAGTCGTTTGTACCTCGTGACACCACCCAAGACGACAGCCCCAACCACCAGCCCGCTGCAGCCGAGTAACCAGCGACCTACGATGCGATTTGAAGCTGCACTGGGAACAGAAGCTGACGTCTGGATGGTGGCAGCCTCCGCTTCTGTTGCAATGGTGGTCTGACATCTCTTCGACAGCCACTGTCGTATCTGTGGACTTCGCTGATTTCAGAAAAGGAAAAGAAGAAAAAAGTGAAATATCTGACAAATGATTGAGGCCACATATGATGTCCATCAATTCAATTGGAGTATGTGAGCATGTATTCATGGTTTGAGATACAGCCATGGAATCTAATCTACTACCTTTCTACAGATATACCCCAAAGAACATGTGTATGCTTGAACTTAGACTTTGTAGTTTTACTACAAGACAAATGATTTAAACCTAGCTGAATTAAGTGGTTGGGTGCATGAATGTGGTTACTATGGAAACATTGTTAAGTATAATTACGTCATTTCAAATTAATTGTTTGCTATAATGCTTTAAGGTTAGGTGAATGTTTACATGATGTATTGTGATGGTGGGGTCATGTGCCGTTATGTGGTAAATGCGGACGTGACTGATGCCGGATACACCGCACAATTCACGAGTACAACCCGCAGAAGGTCGGAAATACAATACCGGTCAGCTAAGCAATAATATCTCACATAGGTTCGGTGTCATATATAATGTATAACCTTTAGCAACACTTCCCCGGCTATCAAGCTAACATAGCTAAGGTAGCCGCCGGCTCGCTGAGTACTTACATTGCTGTGCTGAAACCCTCTGTTTAAGCTCCTGCAGCCACATAACATGGCGGTCCGTGCTGATAGTAACATGGTGAGGTCCTCTGCTGTGTAGCGCTGAGATGAATTGTGATCTGGTACAAACTACACTGAGCTGTCACCGTGGATTTAATAAGACTTACACAACCATCTTTCCTAATGCTATCACCCTCAGCTAACCTCTAGCCTCGTGACGTCACAACAGCGCGACGAGGAAAAATGAATATTGTGTATTTTTATTCTTGGCGGCAAGTGGAAACCCAGTACAACTACGCAACGACAATTGTGTGTTTCTCAAATTCATTATTATTTATTTGTGATATATTAGAATGGGGACGGAGACGCTCACATGGTCCCTGCGTGTTTTGGGCTGCAATGTGTCCCGTATGAGCGGTTACACTCCTTCAGTTCGGCGTCGAACAGGAGCTAGTGTGTAGCACCGCCCGCTCGCTTCCACCCCTAATTCAAATCAAACAGACGGGAAATAACTGATGCAAAGATTTTTGCTGGCTACAGGAAAAGTGAGCCAGTCACATAAACAGCACTCTGGGCTCACTCTGCCTCCATGTGTGGATAGGAAGTGGGTTTGACAGGTCGTCAAAGTTGTCGCGTAGCCATTTGTGAACGTGTTTGCCAAGGAATCCACTAAGTATTGATATCTGTCCCTGTGCGTGTGTGTTTCTAGGCTGTCATTATGGCAGAGAGCTTCCTGATGGAGGTGTGTGTGGACTCTGTGGAGTCTGCAATCAATGCTGAACGAGGAGGTCAGTAGTAAACACCGCTGTGCTCCTACCATTAAAGTCCCATTGTTTCCAAGATGTGAGTGAATTGACTTGAATATCGAATGGAAACAGTAATCTTTCGTGTTTGGTGATCCACTGAATAGAGTAAACTAAACACCTTGTGGGTTGTTTTGATAACTGAAGGCGTAATGAGTTGGGTCTTTGATAAACTAGCCTTTATAACCTTCAGTTCACGAGGCCATGGAAATATGTGAATGAGCGGTTGCATAGAGAACATAGTTGTTCGGGTTAGAAAGCACAACGGACTCATTTCCGTTGATGCTGTTTATATCTGTTGTCTCCGAGCAACATGTGTCGTGAAGGTCCACGGTCTTGAGGGTTACAAGGCTGCCGTAGGTTCTATGTTCTATATGTTCGAAGGTGAATGGGGATGTGGAAGACATTTAGTTGTGACATGCAACTTAATTACCAGGTGATGCTAAATCCTACACATTGCACCTTTACACTCAGTGAAATGACAGGTAGTTTATTTGAAATGAATTGTGTGAAGTGTTCCAGTCATTCGGACCCGGCTCGAGTGCTTTTACCCATCCACTTCAAAGAGAGACTCGTTTTAATGTATACTATTTATATCTGTTCTCAGCCATGAGTGGAGACAGCGGTGTAATTAGATGTGGCCCACGAGATATTATCAAAGGTCTATTAGAGCTGGCCCGCCGGTACAAAGCGCATACGCTGCTAATACTACAAGTCCCAGAATGCACTACCGGTCAACGACTACACGCAGAAGCAAGGCGGGCAAATGCTGGGGGGCCCGGGGCCAGAAGGGGGCTCTCGAGGGCTGACAAACTTTTCCAATCCCTGCACAGCAGTGAGAATGTGGAGAGTTTGGAACGACAGCGGTCGGCCAGCGCAGAACTCCCCGCTGCTCCCTCTCGCACGTAGCGCGTCTTTGTAAGACAAACAAGTGAGAGGGGTCTGTGAAAATGAAGAGAAGTTATCGGTCTGGACGTGACAAAGAAATAAGGAAAAACAGGAGGATGGAGACAGAGGTAAACTGTGCAGATAATACAAATGCTACTTTGGTTCAGAGCTGCTTTGAATGTCCAGCTCCTGTTGAAACTTGTTTGTCTTAGGCTGAAATAAAAAATAAAAAAAAGATCACATGGACGGTGCTTTTTTTTTTTTCTCTGTCAAACTAAGAATGACAAGTTCTACAATTTATTGGCTTGTCATTTGGATGTCAGGAAAAAATGATTTAAATGAAAATGAGAAATGAATGCCACTGGTGTGTCTTTAGTTTGAAATGTGATTTTCCCGGCTGTTTAAAAGATTCAACTTTGATTGTTCCAGATTCAGTGTTTAAACAAAACTTCAGTTTGTTTCCGTCTGATAAAGATCAGAATGTGCTCTGTTGTGGTTAATCTGTAGTCTGGCCCGCGACTTGGTCCCAATTTTCTATTTTGGCCCACTGTGTATTTGAGTTTGACATCCCTGACGGAAACAAACTAAAGTTTTGTTTTATGAATCTGGAACACTCTTAAGTTTAAACTTTAGAGTGTCTTTATCCCTCGTACAGGTGCAGGTCGACTGGAACTCTGCTCCAGTCTCTTAGAGGGAGGACTCACCCCGAGTCTAGGTGAGTGCTATGCATTTGAATCCACATGTTCTCTGATCATCTACTTGAACCCGGTGACCACACAGAGTGAAACGTGCCACTGGCATTTGTTGTGCCACAGGAATGTTGCAGGTGGTGAAGCAGTACGTCAAAATCCCAGTCTATGTGATGATCAGGCCCCGCGGAGGAGACTTCCTGTACTCAGACCAGGAAGTGGAGGTCATGAAGAAGGACGTAGAGCTGATGAAGAGCCATGAGGCTGACGGCCTGGTGCTGGGAGCCCTGACAGAGGATGGACGGGTGGATGCCGAGCTCTGCATGGAGCTGCTAGGTAATGTGGCCTGTGTGTTGGATCTGTGCCAATGCTAAAACTGATCATGATTAAAAAAAACAAAAACAAAAAAAAGAAGCTTGCAATTATGTTGGTAATCAATTCATCCTGTCTGTGTTTTTGGATATTTTCGCTCATTTAAAGAACAGAGTGTTTTAAGAATCAATGAAGTTGCTTTAACTGCAATGACATTTTCTAAAGAGGTGATTAAATAAAAAACAATCTGTCCACCTCCATCGCTATA
The DNA here is from genome assembly GCA_016785325.1 of Chascanopsetta lugubris. NCBI lineage: Eukaryota > Metazoa > Chordata > Actinopteri > Pleuronectiformes > Bothidae > Chascanopsetta > Chascanopsetta lugubris. The sequence goes on along the minus strand of JAFBJT010010394.1, from coordinate 35,140 downwards.
GAAAAGTAACTAATGAACCAGCTGTGCTGCAGTGTTTCTTAATGAGTTATCGTCCCAGTTGTGAAAAGCTGAATATCAAAAACGGATACATTCTAGCACAGAAAGTACATTTAATTAATATTCATATTTAATTCCCTTGTTGGCAATTACAGCGAGACTGAAGCAGGTTTTACCTTTTAATTCTGTTTTTAATTTTGCATTTTTAACTGTTAACACCATAAAATAAAGTAAAATTTCACTCACCAATTTTCTTTTTCTGATTTTTCCTTTTAAATCACCAGCCGCTGCTCGTCCTTTGCCCGTCACCTTCCACCGAGGTAATGTTTACCTTTTTAAACCAAAAGCTTTTAGCAAGTAGGTCTTAACAAATGTGATAAGTTCAATGCTGAAAATCACAATCACTTATTTTCTATTTTTTGCTTTCTCTGTTAAAGTTCCAGGAGATTTAAAATCCTCTCTTTTTCATCTGATTAAAGGATGTTTTCATCTATTCAGTTCTGTTGTTCCCTGTACAGGAAACTAATGGAAACTGTCCCGAATGTTAGTGGGTTATTGTATGTAAGAGTAAATGGGTTGTATCTAACTTGTATGCTTCCAGCTGGAATAATCTACTCTGTGTGAAGTCAGAATCAGTGAATTATTATATTCTTGCCATTTCAAATCATTCTACATTTTATTAATATTGCGCTTGGGGGCATTCAGTTTTGTTGGGAACTGTAATATTGATCCTTCTGCAGCATTTGACATGGTTCATGACCCGGGGGTTGCTCTGGAGACTCTGGTATCTTTAGGCTTTCAACGTGTGTTGACAAGTGGCTGTGACAGCTCGGCTTTGGAAGGACTTCCACTCATTAAACGCATAATTGATCAGGTGTGTATAGCGTGAACAGCATGCGTACTAATGTGATAATGACTGTTGAAAGTAAGAATCTCATGAAAAGTCATTATCCTCTCAACAGGCCAAAGGGAGAATCATCATAATGCCAGGTCAGCATCTTTCATTTTCCCAGAATCTTGATTTAGAAGTGCACTTTTATCATTTTCAGTCAGGGTTCCTAATGTTACTGTAACAGGCGGAGGCATAACAGAGAGGAATCTGCAGAGGATTCTAGAGGGATCAGGGGCTCAAGAGTTTCACTGCTCAGCTCGCTCTAGTCGGGATTCTGCCATGAAGTTCCGGTTTGTCTCTATTCAGTCTCACTGAAGTTAAAAGTCTGAGTAAGGAATCCATTCCTTTCCCTGCTGTCCAACAAATGACGTTCTCATTGTGCAGGAACACCTGTGTGACGATGGGAGCTAGTTTCACGGCACCAGAGTACGGCCTAAAAGTGACAGATGTGACCAAAGTCCGCACTTTCAATGCAATCGCCAGAAACACCCTGTGAATGGGCTCTGCACAATCGTGATGAACAACTGAGAACCTCAAAGGTGATCACAGAACTGAACTGTCATGAATTATTTACACATCGTCCGAAAGAAATGACTCCAGATATTTGTAAACATTTGAAACAGTCCTTGTAAAGTATCTCACAGCGAAGAGAGTTGTACTGTTATAAACCTGCATGTGACCCAAGAGATACACAACAGATTGTAAACCATAAGTGCAGTTAAAAATTAAGAATGTGCTGGTAAAAGGAACAAAAGGTCCTAATCTGTGTAGAATATATAACATTGTTTTCCATTTGCAGTGTAATTGACCTATATCAATTTACAGCAGCCCGATCAGTGGGAGTAGGAGATAAAGCAAAGATGTGACCTCATATTATGTTTTACAAAGATGTAAACGTACCGACTTGAATCAGTCTGGTGAGAGAAATGTAATAAAAGTCAGCAGCTTTCAACAGTGGCACTCACTCTTTCATTGACAGTGCTGTCAGATGTCTCCTAATTTGGACTGCACTTAGCAACTACATTGATGATTGGTTAATGACAATAATCCATCATTTCTGACTCTTTATTTGAAAAACCAGGAATACTCTTTGACAGTGCTCCTGTAAAGAGCTTGAAAATTACATGTCGAAGTGGAACTGTATAAGATACAAAAAGAGGTTAACATATTCTTTATTGAAGCTCATGGTACATTTACTGCCACCACTTCAAGAGATGTGTGCAATGTTTTCGCAATAGTCCCAATTCATTGATTACAAAATCAGTAGCTAACCATTTTGTTAGAGCACTAAGATCCTCTCTTTTTCTTTATATGGCCAAAACGTAATAGTTTGTTATGAAACACACGTTTTCTAAGTATGTTTCACAATTTTAGCTTCAGTCAACAGTTTCCACAACTCTCCAATTCCATTTAACAGACACTTTTATCCAAAGCTACATGCTACATCTGAGGGTGGACGGAGAGGCTGGGAATTGAACCTATGACCTCACGCATTGAAAGCACACGCCCTACCAGTAATCTGCACCCACACGTGTACAGGACCGCCATGTCCACATGAAAGTTGAACGCAAGGCGCTTATGTTCGGTCGTTAACCATCGTATCCAATCTTAACCGAATAAGAATGAAATCGTATTGAACAATGCAATGTGACCACAGCCTCACTCTGGATGTCCCCAGTTATTTGGGCAGCAGGTGCCTCAGGGAGAAGGGCTGACTCCTTGTTTACATACTAATCTGAGGCGATAGCAGTGTTAATCATTATTTATGGATGAGTGATAAATGGCCCACAGTCATTGTCTTTCTCTCTCTCTCAGAACCCCGAGTCATTCTTACCTTTGCCTCACGTGTCACGTGGCTGTCCTTGAGGCTGTACACACACTGACACAGCCACCCCCCCCCCCACACCGCCCCCCGCCCCCCCCCCCCCCCTTTTTCAACATGTAAGGATTAACCATTCTCACGGTCACGAATACACTTTTTTGAGGATCATCACAGTAGACCATCCCCGATCAGAGTTTGCAGAGAGCACACGCCAAGGGCAGTTAATCTGTGCTTATCCTAAATCTGTAAACATGGAGAACATTTGTTTGTTGAGTCAAACCTCCCCTTCCTGAAGAGAGAAGGAAGGAGGAACGGGAGGGAGAACAACACATTTACCAGCCCCCCACCACCCCCCCCCCCACCCCCCCCCACCCCCAAATGACCACCAGATGACATGTGTCCAAAAAATTCTATTCTGCATTTGTTTTGTTTTTATATTAATCATTTCAAAGCCTCGTTGTAATACGTGACTGTCTGAAATTGATCGGATGGAACTAGAAATGTGGTGGAGCTCATGAAAGCAAGCAGGGGAGAAGTGGAAACACATGGGCTGTAACGACCACCCTCCCACCCCCCCTCTCCAAACACATTCCCCTGTTTTGGGTCGGCCAGCCCCCAGACAGAGGAAAACCAATTGTAGAGACCTTGTGCAACAGTCGGCCCCTCTCCTTTCGGTCTCTTGCCTGCATGAAATACTGAACTTTAGACACTTCTGAGCGCAGAGGAGTGTCTGAGTCCTGCTGCAAAAGCTGTATTCTCTTGTCTCATTTACCTGAGGAGGACATGATGTTTGAGTATGCTAGTACAGTTTGTGTGATAATATCGGATGAGCAGCGAGGACTGCCTGAGGATCAACTTTAAAGAAAAAAAAAGAAAGAAAAAAAAACGATAAAAAAACAAAACAAAAAACCCAATAGAGATCAAGTTTGGACTCGAGTTAAGCAACAACTCCTCCCTACTCCATTCTTCTTCGCGTTGATCCTCATCACTTTTTTTTGGCACTTTGATGTTTTTGTCTTTGAGGAAGTCGGAAGGTTTGCTTTTGGCTTGAAAGCCCAGTGGATGCGGGTTCCTCGGAGTCACATCCTGTGATTGTCCGTGGAGCGAGTGAGGCCAGAGGAGAACAGAGGAGAGCCGGCCTCTCCCTCCAAAGCGGCAGCGGCAGCAGAGCAGAGGTCAGAGGACGGCTCGGTTGTCTCCTCGCCTGAAGTCACTGGTGTGGACCATGTGTGCGGCACCGTTGGAGAGTTACTGTGGCTCCGTTTTCTGGGTGAGTTCAACAACCAGGCGTGCACAGCTGCAAGGAGACACTGTGGGATTTTAAAATGCACCCCACTTGACACATGACATCTACTATGTGATGCACATGTAGTTGTTAATTACAGGGAGGGGGACTCCCTGCGCCACAACTGATTTGCCTTTGATCACAGCAAAGTTTGTTGTAGCTCAGCTTTATAAGTAGCTCGCATGGCGAAAAACGTGTGGGTACCACAGGTGTAATTAATTGGAAATGGACATAGTATATGAGAGTTATTCACACACACATACAGCTGAGCACAAAAAAGAGAAAAATCAGGATTTGAATATTACTTTGAACAAAGATCACCATAGCAACTTCAAAACAACAACATTGCCTGATCTATGTCTGAATCAAGGTAAATTCAGGGGACACCTGTAATCATAACTGTATAAGGCATGCAGGTACTCGTGAGAGTTAATTATGTGGAGAAAAGGTGAAATGTGATAAACATTTCTATTATGTACAAAGGTAAAGATGTTTTTGGCATTTTATTGTTTTCCACCCTTGTACAGAGTGAGGTCAGCCAGTGACTATTAAGTAAGACATGACTCAGCATGTAGTGACAGTAGCAACTGTTATTCAACTACTCTTCATATTGTAAACATGTAAAGTAATAAGTATTTACTGATTCATTATCATCATTGTTGATGCTGAGAAAAAATAGTATTATAATTATCATCATCATTATTATTATTATTATTATCAGTAGTAGTGGTAGTAAGAGTAGTGTTATAAAATGAATTGAATTGAAATGAATAACCCTACCACTATATAACTATAGGTGCAATAAGCATCCAAATTTCCTTACCAGCCCTTCTCATACAGAGACTCAGATCACAGCTTTCATGACACTGTTGTGATGTGCACAACTTGTATAAGCCCACGCTCCCAATGTTGTTGTCATCTTTGGCTATTGTTTGCTCTGTTGCAGCAGCAACAGGCACAACAGCTCCAGAATGGAGTCCACAAACAATTAACAAGCTCCACAACAGAGGTTTCATGGAAGTCATTTAAGTAAGCTGCCTCTGCTCGTCAGCCTGGGTAAAATCTTGTGCTGACTGGAGCTCGCACCAGGATCCTGCCCCCCCCTCCCTCCATATCAACATATGCATGTTCAAGACTCTTGATTTGCTTATAAATATATATTCAAAGAATAATTAATCTATAAAAGATATCCATTACAGCACGTTGAACATGCCGCTGCACAGTGTGAGCAAAGAGTTAACCACCGGATTCACTGTTGATTAAAATTCTAATCAGAGACATGGGGTAATATTGCCTTAGCCTTAGGTTCGTGTGTGTGTGTGTGTGTGTGTGTGTGTGTGTGTGTGTGTGTACTTCAGAATGCCTCATATTTGGAGAGTGCAGAGCCAGATCTACCAGTATGTATGCAGAAGACGTTGCTGGTCTGGGTCCCCCTTGGATTCTTGTGGCTCTGCGCCCCATATCACCTGATGTCTCTCTGCAGAAGAACAAAAGGGGACAAGAGACACATCTCCAAACTCTACCTTTGCAAACAGGTACGGAACACATAGCAAGTAATGTAGTAGTGTCATGACAGTAGACTGACTGAGAAATATTATATATTGTAAGAGGTCACACAAATGGACATTTCAAATTCTTTGTATATAACAACATTCAATGATAATAATACAATCATTTGTATCTGGTACATTCTTATAATTACATTAATTTCTCCATCTATCTCATCAAGATGTATTAGACAATACAAAAGCCCAGTGGTACACTGAGTATCTCCCACAGACAGTTTTCAGCTTCCACATCAACTAAACTCATACCGGACTAAAACTACCTCTTGAAGTACTTATGATTTCCATCCATCCATCCATCCATCCATCCATCCATCCATCCATCCATCCATCCATCCATCCATCCATCATCAACTCTAGCTTTGGATTGTGGGAGTTGCTGACGTTACAGAGAAGGGCCACTTGTAGCCACGTGGCCCAAACCCAGTAGTGTCTTGCTGAATGCTTTCTGCCGCTCCACCAGTCTGACCTGTCTCTCCTCCCCTCAGTTTGTGACTTCCCTGCTATTATTGGTGGCCATTGCTGAACTGTCAGTCACAATAGGAGGGGACTACGGTCCACACACAGACCCCTCCTCAGCAGAGAAGTACCCTGCAGTATTCTACGTAAACCCCATCCTGTTTACTATCACATGGGTAAATATACCTTTCTTCATCTGCCTCGGTGTCCGTGATGGAAAGATGACATTCTTTAAATGTCCCGATTTGATTTCCTTTGCTAGATCCTGGTGCTATTGTGCCAGGAAGGCGTGAGGCGAGTGGAAGGAGCGATTGACTCCGCCACGCTCTTCCTCTTCTGGCTGCTGCGCCT
>JAFBJT010010394.1:0-28538 GCA_016785325.1 Chascanopsetta lugubris | reverse complement strand
TGATGGAAAAGAACATGTTTTTTTTCAGATGAATATGCACTCATAAAAATATGAATGAAACCTTTATGTGTTCAATTTATTTGTGTATGGATTGACTTGCACCAAAATCTCACTGGACTTTTAACATGTAACTGCAGTATTTCTATATAAGACTTCGGGAACTGTCATGTTGCCCATCTTTATCTATTATGTCTGAGTATTTCCATGTTAAAAATGCTTAATATATTAAATCTTTTTTTTTTTTTTTGCTGCCAGAGCATCAGTGATGTCCCTCGCTTTTGCCTCTTCTTCATTTCTTATGGTCTCCTCGTGATTGCCCTCATTCTTTCTGCGCTGGCAGACGTCCCTCCAGAGGCCAAGGAGTACGTAAAAAAGGTAACTGTGCTTTGAGAAAGAGACGTTTTTGCGTCACAATTCTTTCAATTTTGCCAAGTATCCACCTGGAAGCTGCTTTATTTTATTTTCCTCTATCAACAGAATCCCGAGGCTGGTGCATCGTTTTTGAGCAGAGTCACATTCAACTGGCTCAACAGGTAAAGCAGGAGTTACAATACAATTATATCCTATAATTTATAGTAACCATACAGACTCACACTGGACGTTTGCTTGTTTTCCCCACAGCATGGTTAGGAGTGGCAGCAAGCAGCCTCTTGTTCAGGACGACATGCCGGAGCTGGATGAACATAACAAGACGTCTTCCATCAGGAAGATATTTGTCTCTTACTTGCAGTCGGATCTGGCCGCGGCCCGGCTTCGCTTCCAAGCCCGGCAAAAGAAAAATCTGGAAAAGAACAGAGCCAACGCCCAGGAGGAGGCCTCGCAGAATGGCTTCAACAATGGTCTGAGGCCAGGTGTCAGTCAGGATGTGTTGATGATGGTGAGGATGTGCAGAAACACACACACACACACACACACACACAAGGCATGTAGTACCTTCTCATCTCAAGTTATCCCAGATTAATGTTGGACATTTTGTCCTCAGGAGAATAAGGGAAAGAATAAGGATGAAAAGAAGAAGAAGGGGGCCACAGATGACTTCCCCAAATCGTGGCTGTTTTCCTCCATTTTCAAGACCTTTAAAAGGAGCCTCATTTCATCTGCCTTGTTAAAAGTCGTACAAGACATACTGATATTCGTCAGCCCTCAACTTCTCAAGTGAGTCAACTTCTTTTTATTTCAACATCAGTGACATATGCTTATCCTGATTTGTTCCAAAACCCTTGTTGTGACTGATTGCTATCCATTTAAATGATTCCAGTGGTCCCCCATGGGACTGGAGGGTAAACCTTGAACCTGCCAAGTTAGTTAGTGTGCACAGCTGATAATAAACTATTTACTGTTTACAGCTCCCTCACTCTGTCAGCACTCCATACAATCATTAACTCATAAAGCAGGGTCAGCTGGTATATACAGTACTTACAAGTGACGATGTACTATCATTTTGTATTCCTCTTTATGATCTTTGCACTGGATTTTTTTAATTTTTGATTGCTGGAACTCACCTCGAAACAAACACAAAAAGTCTTGGATCCTCACATTTTTAATTCTGTGAGATAATCTTTAATCTTTTTTTTAGGCTTAAATGTAATTAGTAAAAGTAAGCCGTTTGTGAGATTATCAATGTACCACCCTCCTGACGCACAAGCTCATTGTCTGTAGCGGGCTGCATTGGCGAGGGTTAGGGTTCGGGTGATTGGCTGTCGTATTTCTTAGCCGCTTTTTGGAAACCACAGATTTAAGCACAGAAAAAGTGAACTCAACGTCTTTGAATCAATCCAAAATAATCCACTATGCTGTGTGTTTGTGACTCATCCGACCCTCAAACTACTCAGTCATTGCTTTCTCTTAAAGATAAACTCATGACTCAGCAACGTATGACAATGATTGGTAGCTTCAGCTCCCTGTGTTCTCTGCATCACCATCATGTCCTCTCTTCTTAGGATGATGATCTCCTTCACTCAGGACAAAACCATGTATGTTTGGAAAGGCTATGTGTACTCAGTGCTGCTCCTGCTGGTGGCCATCTTCCAGTCGCTGACTTTGCAGCAGTACTTCAACCACTGCTTTTTGTTGGGAGTGCATGTCCGCACTGCCATCATGGATGCTGTCTATAAGAAAGTAAGAGGACATTTTCTCAATGCGCTGCTCGGTGCTTCCTGGCTGTTATTTAGAGAACAATGCGCCATTGGACCTGATGCTCTGCTGGTGATTTGGACGCTGTAACTGGACACACTTTTAGTTTAGAGGACATGGAAAAACAACATAATCATCTTCCCCCTTAATGTCACTCTCTTGCTCAACCTGCTGCTCTTTCCTTTTTTCCCCCTTTTCCCAAGGCGCTAGTGATGTCTAATGACCACCGCAAAGAGTCGACAGTTGGGGAGACTGTGAACATGATGTCAGCAGACGCCCAGCGCTTCAACGACGTGATGCCGTTCCTCCACCTGACTTGGTCCTGCCCTTTACAGATTCTCCTGTCTCTTTTTTTCTTATGGAATGAGATCGGCGCCTCCGCCTTAGCAGGATTCGGTGTCATGATTTTGGTGGCGCCACTCAATATGATGTTTATAAGCAAGGCCAGAACTCTTCAGGTCAGTAGATTAGCATCTCAAAACCTACCTCCCAACCCAGCTACGTATATTATCCATACTATATCATAAATCTATCTTATGGGTAACGGGGAGGAAAAAGTGTGTCAACAATCGTTTGTAAAGAAATGCAGGAGCAACAGTTTTGAGGAAATATTAAGCACAGTTTTACTACTTCTGAATTCAATGTAACCTCTCCTCCTGTTTGATCTGATCTCAGACAGGAAACATGAAGCATAAAGACCAGAGACTGAAAGTCATGAACGAAATTCTAAATGGGATCAAGGTGAGTGGCATTTTTTAGTCGAATGCAGCATAATATGCATTTTTGTTACTTCTTAGAACATTTCCATCTTCTAAAGTTCAGAAAACCTTTGTCGAACTCCAGCTTCTGGTCGACATTTGACTGAAATGCAAGACCCAGGTGAATTTGATCATTTCCTCAACACCCCAATCAGCCAAGGCTGATTCCTCTGTGCCTTCTGGATCCAAGCACCCATGCACGGTTATGCTGTAATGTTTAGCTGTTAGCATGTGAACTATTTTTTTTACAACTTGGGACAATGTTCAACATTTGTAATCTCATTATTCAGATCGAAATCCAAACCTGTTGAGAGTGGCAACTTTTTCATTGGTTCGTTCATTGGTGTTTTATTACATTATCACTGCGCTATAGCACCAACGACTAATTGGTGTCAGCCTTTGCTCAACGAATGTATCATAAGAGCTGGATAGTGGATGTGCGCTGATCTCCGAAACAAGATGACATAGTGGCCAAATGGCTGTATTGCAACTGATGTGACAGGGGATGGAAGAGGAAGACAAGAGCACCTGATCTCTGGGACGCACAATGTCACAACAACCACTATCCCAAATGTGAAATTATTCCATGTGCTAATGAAACGTTTTCACAGGAAAGAAACGGGTGTCGCTTCACACTCGAGGGAAAAAATCTTTAAAAGGCATGATAATTAATACATGTAATAAACCATAATGGATAACTATATATATATATATTTTTAATCTAGGAGGTAAAAGCTGTACTGTCAGACTGCAGTACTCTCTATTGTGCTGGATCCACCTCCTGTGGTTTATTAACACTGACCGCACAAGGCATGGTTATTATTCCTCTGTCACCACACCCTTCCGTTTCCTTTGCAGCCCCCCCTCCCCTCCCTCTACCTCACCCCCCTCTCTTTTGTCTTCTGCCTTCCACCAGATATTAAAGTATTATGCATGGGAGCCATCCTTCCAGAGGCTTGTCGAAGGCATAAGGGCTGAAGAACTCACGGTCATGAAGAAGTTCATCTATCTGACGTGCCTCTCAAACTTCGTCTTCGTCAGTGCTCCGGTTCTGGTGAGCCTTTTTGAAAGATCATCACTGAAACTCTCGGAGAGGCAGGTCGGAGGTAGACTTTACAAAATCGCCGTTTCACCCTCACTCTCCTCTCCGCAGGTCTCTGTGGTCTCGTTTGCGGTGTACATCAGCATCAACTCGGAAAATGTCTTGACTGCTGAGAAAGCTTTCACCTCCATCACAATTTTCAACTTGTTGCGATTTCCCCTTGCCATGATGCCCATGGTGCTCGCTGCCATTGTTCAAGTGAGGAAAGCAGAACTCGTCAGTGTGCCCAAACCAAATGTGTCACAGACACATACCAACTTGCTCTTTGTCACGTCAGGTACAAGTCTCAAAGCAACGCCTGGAAAAGCTCCTTGCGGGCGACGAACTTGAGAGTGACCATGTGCAGCATGACCCCAGTTTTGGTACGTCAGCTTTTAGTTCTGTTCCATTACTGAGCAACTGAGCAACTGGCATGTACCTTACACTTATCTCGCTTATCTGTGCATCTTTTGTATTTTTTAGACACTGCTCTCAGTGTATGTGACGCTTCCTTTGCCTGGGAAAGAGACTCTCAGCCTCTGTTTAAAGAGTATGTCTGTTTCATCTAAAACATTAAGTGCTAGAGCTGCAAAGAACTTGTCTTTTATAGTCTTTTTTATGATGTAAAATATGGACCTACAAGGTTATTTACCATGCGTGTGTGTGTGTGTTTTCCAGTGTGTCCTTGGATATTAAGCCGGGTCGGTTAGTTGCGGTGGTGGGAGCTGTGGGCTCTGGAAAATCGTCCCTCATATCAGCCATCTTGGGAGAGATGCACAGGATCAAAGGCTTTGTCAACATCAAGGTGAAGCTCTATTCCCGCCCTGATATTAATTGAGTGTGTTCAGAATTACAATATACGCAAGACACAAACTCAACGAGCCATGTTTTCAGTTGAATGAGTCACTGACTTTGTATCACCAGAGATACCGGTACCGGTGAAAGCAGTGAATTCATTCCAAACAAGGCGAAGACATGAGCCCCCTTGCATGTACAATTATATCCTCACAGTGATGATTGGACCTGGAGTTTGCAACACAATCAAGACCAGACATGCATGTTGCCCACGGACTAAGCACTGCCGACCGCAATCGTCGGATCTTTGACCTAAATAGCTAAATGTTGTTGTCTTTTTCTGGTTGATTGATATAACTCCGAAGTCATGACATTTATTAAATCATTGTATGTCTAACTAGCGCAATGAATTCAACATATAACACTGCGCGTGTGTGAAGTGGCCGAAATGCGAAAAAAGTTTAAATTTGTTTCTAGCGCTGAGGATGTCCGATCCATAGAGGCACCGCACACGGAGGGCATCGGGCACTTATTGGATTTTAAACGGTGGACACACGGAGAAGGCTTCCTTGGCTTTGACAAGCCCCTCACTGGTGTTGTCCAGCAGTAAACCTGTTCACTGTGCGGTGAGAGGGAAGCAAGTTAATGCCTCTTACCATCCTCTTCTGCAGGGTTCCCTTGCGTATGTGCCACAACAAGCCTGGATTCAAAATCACACCCTGAGGGATAACATCCTGTTTGGCTCTCCCCACGACGAGAGCAGGCTGCAGGAGGTGATCGAGGCTTGTGCCTTGCGCATGGATCTGGAGCAGCTGCCGGGTGGAGACCTGACTGAGATCGGAGAGAAGGTACGAACCCCTGGGTTCAAGCAATCAAGGTTTCGAGGATCTTCACGTCATGCTCGTCGGTCATTTCTCGAAATTGAACACATACATTGTCTCCCACTCTTCAGGGCATCAATATCTCAGGAGGGCAGAAGCAACGTGTTAGCTTGGCGAGAGCAGTTTACAGTCAGGCTGACATTTATCTGTTGGATGACCCCTTGTCTGCCGTGGACGCTCATGTGGGGAAGCATATCTTTGAAAAAGTGATTGGACCAGGTGGACTCCTCAGAGATAAGGTTTGCATTGAACCTACAGTATATTTCAGCATGGTCAGTATTGAAGGTATAGATGTTCTAGATGTTGCAACTGTATACTACATCGCAGGTCTTATTTAACCTCAACAGGTGTGTAGTTTGTCCATTCTGGGCTACTGTAAAAACATGGTGTAGCAAAATGGCAGCCTCTAGAAAGGACCTGCTCCTGACATAAAGCTTTTGATTCACACAAGCAACAATTTGTACATGTAGGTGATTTTTCACTCATAAAAAACATCACTATAACCATTTTTCTTTCATATCTGCCAAAAGACAATTTCAGCTACATATGTCTTTCACACTGGACTTGTAAACGATACGCTATATAAACGTATTTGCAATCAAAACCGATCAGAGCTATTTACTGTCAGTCCGACTGTCGTGTTGCCGTGTAGACGGCTTTCAGCTCCTTGGTCTGTTCGCCTTTCTCCACACAGACCCGCATCCTGGTGACTCATGGAATGAGCTTCCTGCCTTACGTTGATGACATAGTGGTGCTGCAGGACGGAGTGATCTCTGAGGTCGGAACCTACCAAAGCCTTCGTGCCAGCAAAGGAGCTTTCTCTGAGTTTCTCGACACTTACGCTCAAGAGGAAAGAAAGAGGACCCAGTCAGAGTCAGGTAAGATGTCCACTACAGCAGAAGTGCTTGCGAGAAGTGAGATTCAATGTGTGGCCTCCAGCACTGTGCTGTTTACTATTTACTACTCTTTACAAGGGGCCTTCACAAAGAACACAAGCACACCTGATACAAAGCATACTTAATTAATGAAAGCCCTAATGCACAACATGTGGTCATGTTTATTCAGACTACGCCCAAGAAACCACAGAGACGCCCCTCGTGTCCGACTGCGAGGATGTTCACGCTGACTCGGGTTTGGAGGACACCGTTTCCCAAACACTGAAGAGAGAGAACAGCATTCGCCGCAGCCAGAGACTTGGCAGGTTAGAAAAGAGAGAGCGAATGACTGTCTGACAATGTACTGTCTATGTGTGTGTCATTACTCTCTACATATAAAGAGAGTTAATGACCACAGAGAATGTTGACGGCAATCTGTATCCAATGTGTTTATCTGCCAGAACAGCCCTGTGCACTTGCGTGTAATCCCCATTCAGCATCTCTAATTTCGAATAGTACAATTTCAGACTGATGACCTGGTCCTTCTCAGTTCTGTTCATGCACCTGAAACATGAAAAACACAAGCATGGTTTCGACAAATCAGATTTCAAAGGAAAGCAAAGCGATAACGTTGACATACAGGAGAGCTTAGCAGTGTGCACTGCAGGGCTTTGACACAAAATGGCTCTCTGTGTCCTATGAGCGGACTGTTTTTGGACCTCTCATGTTGATCCTCTTCCAGACAGGCACTCTACTTTCACTAACCAGGTCTTATGTCCTAGTTAACCTGCATTATTCCCTGAGGTCATCGTTTTCTCTCTTTCTTTTTCCAGTGTCAGAAAAAGAGGAAACAGTTCTATCAGAAAACCAGAAGCTGCTGAAAAAGAGAAGGATGGTCAGAGGCTAATAGAGAAGGAAGCCATCGAAACCGGAAAAGTGAGATGATACATTTTTAGATGATTAGATTAGATCATTTAGATCATTTTCTAGCCCCTCAAAAGACATAGATCAACATAGAACCCATTTCCATAACTTCTTCTGTGTTCTTTCGCCATCCAGGTCAAGTTGGCAGTGTATCGTCAGTACATGCAGGCCATGGGCTGGATATTACCTGCCCTGGCTGCGTTTTTCTTTGTCTTAAGCAACGTTGCAACCATTGGTCAGAGCTTGTGGCTGAGTGAGTGGACCCTAGATTCAGTGGTCTACTTCAACCAGACATACCCTAGCTCTGTGAGGGATACCAGGATAGCAGTTTATGCAGTATTGGGACTGCTTCAGGGTAAGTGAAGGGTTCATTTTTCTTCATTCACACCTTTACTCGCTGCCTCTGGGCTGGTGATTGCTAAAGGTTGGGGACATTATGTGCCTAGGTTTTTTTCTTCATTTTATTCTTTTAAACACATCTTGTTGAGAACGACGCATCTTGTTGGTCAAAGGTCAAGTTGATCCTTTTATGTTGCTATTTTGAACACATCTCAGGAATCCATTGAGGGGAGTTTTAGCCCATTCTGCACTGCCTGAATAAATGTACCGCAATGTGTAAATGTTCACTGTATTTAAAACCGTCTCTCTTTATTTGACAGGTGTCTTTATATTATTCGCCACTCTGAGCTTGGCCAAAGGTTCAATGGTTGCATCAAAAATACTGCACGAGGAGCTCCTCCAAAAAATACTGCGGGCTCCCATGTTATTCTTTGACACGACGCCGCTCGGGAGAGTGGTCAACCGCTTTGCAAAGGTGGGATTTTTGTTTATATGCGTTTCATGATTTGCTCTTTATTTTTTCTATTACTCCTATTGTAGTTTTGTGTACTTACATATTGAGGTGTCAACAGCAACGACATCAAACAATGTATTCTTGAAAACTAACTAACCAATGTCACTGCCTCTGCAGTTCTCCCTGCAGCTTTTGTTGCATTGGAGATTCCATGGTTTCTAATCATAGACTGGATATAAAGATGGACGTAGTGTCCCTGGTGTCACCCGATGGTTTTTGCAGGGTGCTTTTGGGGCAAATTGTGGGCGGGTCACTCGTCGCCATCTTGCCGATGCCTAACTCCTGGTTCATCCAAAAATGCGCAAGGAGGTAGAGCACAGGTGGAGCCTTGGGTGGCACCATCGCATCACTCGGTGTATATGTCCCATCTCGGCCCAGCTGTCAGTCAAGAGGCCAGGCCATTAATTATGCCCAATTTTAAACGTTGATAGAATAAAAATAAGCGAGTTGGGAAATAATTCACCCGCCGTACAGTTGTCACTGGAAAAAATCTGACGTATTGAGACCAAACCAGTAGTTTGTGCCAAGTTTAATTCACTTCTAGAGTAAAATCAGCCAATCAGTACAACTCTTAATTTGCATACTAGTCAAAGGTCACACCAGCGTCGATGTGACGGTGCAGCCCATTTGAACAAAATATAGAAGACTCATGTGCATGACTATTGAATATAGATTTTCAGAATTATGATAAGCAATAATGATAGATGATAGATGACACAGGTAAATGGGAAAAGTACAAATATGGACAGAGACATTAACAACTCCAGATGACCTTACCGGTTCAATAATGTAAGGCTTGTCAGATATATAGGTTGGTGAAGCATTTTGAAACAGACAGACACCATTTTCCTCAATCATTCCTCTAGTAAAACTGGTGTCCCCTCAGATGAATGTTGGTGAGTTCATAAGGACCAGTAGCTTTTGGGCAGTGGTTCAGAAAAAAAACCCCAGAGGAAATTGAATTGATATTGTGATATGTCACCTCTAAGACCAACTTTCCTCACCTTCATCCTAAAGGATATCTACACGATAGACGAAACCCTTAGCACATGCATCCGCTCGTGGCTGCAGTGCCTGCTGAGTGTTCTGGGCACACTGGTTCTCATATCTGTCAGCACTCCCATCTTCATCGCCATCGCCGTTCCTTTGGCTGTGTTCTACTACTTTGTACAGGTAAGCAAGTGAGATAAAGGAAGGATCAACATGAGCCCCCTCCCCACACACACACACACTGCTACGCCCATGGCGACCAAGGCCTGGTCGTGCCCAAATTGGAAAATCCTCGTTTTGACTTCCCCTCTCTCCTCACCTAGTGCTTTTACATAGCCACTTCAAGGCAGCTGCGTCGGCTGGACTCTGTTTCTCGCTCTCCGATATTCTCTCACTTTGGCGAGACAGTGGTGGGTCTGTCAGTGATAAGGGCGTACGGCCATCAAGAGAGATTCCTTAAACAAAACGAACAAGTGATCGATGCGAACCTCAGGACTGTCTACCCGTGGATCGTGTCCAACAGGTCAGATATTACACACCATTTTATCTTTCTCGACAATGACGCTTCCAAAATGATTGCTGATATTCTCTCTCTGTGTGCATCACCATCGCTTCACCTCAGATGGCTGGCCATTCGTCTGGAATTTGTCGGAAGCCTGGTGGTGTTCTTTGCATCTCTTTTAGCTGTTTTCGGCAGGGACGACCTAGACAGCGGCCTGGTCGGCCTGTCGATATCCTCCGCACTCAATGTCAGTTTCTCATACATACCATCTTAAGTACTGGCACTCACTTTGCAGATAATAATTATAATGAAATGCTAATGATGACCATTTTGGTGCCTCGCAGATAACACAGACCCTCAACTGGCTGGTGAGAATGAACTCAGAGATGGAGACTAATATTGTCGCCGTGGAGAGAGTGATGGAATATACCGATATAGAGAGCGAGGTAAAGTCGCTTAAGAAATCATTCTTGGAATTTGATCCAATTTACACATGTTTGCGCAAGACCATTCGCACCATTTTCAGAAACGGGTTACCACAGACGAACTTGATCGACTCCTCGTCATAGATCTGCTCTGTGTGTCTTTGTCCCATCAGGCTGAGTGGATATATGACAACAGACCTCCGGAGAACTGGCCCGATAAAGGAAAGCTGGAGTTTGACAACTACATGGTCCGATACAGACCTGGATTAGATCTAGTGTTACATGGAATCACCTGTGAAATCAAAAGCACTGAAAAGGTGGGTGCGTTCATTTGATACAAGAACTGCATACGGTAAAAACTGCCATACAGTTAATATGGCAAACATAGTGGTCAAGCGGTGGTACTGCAACTTTTATGTTTGTCACATGAAAGAGAGAAAAAACAAAGGTGCAGGCCCTGCCTGGCATGTAACGGTGAACCAGTTTGATTTTTGGTGGGTTTTTTTTTTTTAGATTCCCAGATAGTGAGAATCACACCTGTAGAGGTGAGAGAGGACGTGCAGGGATCTGTAGGTGCAAGGGAGGATTTCACAAGTGAAGCCGGACTTCACTGGGAGCCATTGATGATGGCTGAGGCTGATATGCTGCCAGTGCTGGCTCCGAGTTAGATGCTTTGCAGCTAAAGTCTTTGATCCAGGCTTTCGCAGGGCGGACTGAGCAGAACAGACGTTTTTTGTTTTTATAACCCCGTGTGTCACCTGTTGTTGTCATTGCTTGTGCTTCGTCTGCATTCAGATTGGTATCATCGGCCGCACGGGAGCCGGCAAATCAAGCCTGACAAACTGCCTGTTCAGAATCCTCGAATCTGCTGGAGGCCGAATTGTTATCGATGGCATTGATATCTCCACAATAGGCCTGCATGACCTGAGAAACAAAATCACCATCATGCCGCAGGTACACACACGCATAGATAAATAGATCACCTGTACCAACGATGTTCTGGAATCCATCACTGATCTATCCACCGCTCTGGGCGCAGGATCCAGTGTTGTTCTCCGGGAGCTTGAGGATGAACCTGGATCCTTTTGACAAATTCAGCGACGAGGATGTCTGGAAAGCGCTGCAGCTCTGCCATCTGACGGACCTGGTGTCAGGGTTACAGGAAAAACTGCAATTTGAAATCACAGAGGGAGGAGAGAACCTCAGGTGGGTCACAGAAACACACACAACCCCCGCGTTCTCGAGGATATTAGAAATGTAGATGGACTTTTAATCATCTGTACTGAGCCACCGGAAGTGTGTGGCTGTGTGTTCATCAACAGACACTCTACTCTCTGTCTGTCACGGACAATTATTTTAGGTGATGTGATGTGGTGTTATGCGATGCTTATCACTAGCCAATTACTGTAAAAAAGGACAATGAGTAAGCTACACACACACACACACACACACACACACACACACACACACAGAAAGAGAAGAGAGAGGTGGACAGAGACGGAGGGGAAGAAGACAGAATGTTAAAGGTGTTAGGTGTGTGTTTAAACAAAATAATGAATACTGGCATTTGCTCTGTACATGTAAATGCTTCTGGCATCTGGGAGGAGAACTTGCAATGAATTTGAAAACATCGTATACTATGTTTCACCTCATTTTCATAACTAGTTTGATCTTTTCCACGCGGTGAATTGAACTTTACCCAGTCTGAGATAGAATGGATGGAACTTGTCGGTAAATGAAATCAGTTTAAGGTAACTACTAAACATCACGCCTCACACACAAAAGAAAGATGCGAATATTATTCTTTTCGGACTTTGAGAACTTCAAATAAAATAGAGAGGTTATGACCTCGGTGATCGCACTGGTTGTTGTGAACACAATTTAAACAAAAAAACACTTTAGTATACCACAGGCAGCTGCCTGTGAGCGTTGACATGTTTTATATTTATTTTAATCTCTTTTCTTCACAAACAATACCTAATTCCCAGTGTTGGGCAGAGACAGCTGCTGTGTCTGGCTCGAGCGCTGCTGAAAAAGTCTCGCATCTTAATCCTGGATGAGGCCACGGCCGCCATTGACCTGGAGACGGACAGCCTCATTCAGAACACCATCCGCAAGGAATTCTCCGAGTGCACCGTCCTCACCATTGCCCACCGTCTAAGCAGCATCATGGACAGCCACAGGTCGGTGACGCCGAAAAAGCCTTTTTGTTGACTTGCTCAGTCTGAGCTTGAATTGAAGGTCCGACTGGCCATTTTCTGCACGTTCAGGGAAATGCATATGGGCTGAAATGGACCCTGAAAATCAGCCCTGCAGGACTGCTCACATAGTGGAGATTGGTCAAGACCTAGCTGATTGCATTCAATCACAGAAATCACACTGTGCTCTCATTCCATCCGGTGTGTGTGGGGAAGATGACATTTTAAGATCCACCATACCATCCCTGTTCCACATTTTTCCCTCTCTGTTATGCTAAAAACCCCAAGGCCACAGGTGTGAGGCCACTGTATCATATGCACATCTGTGAAAGGAATCAGACATGAGAAGAGATGTAAGACTTCAAAGTGATGGACTACTTGCACCTCTGGCTGAGGGGGCCCTCTGGGGGGGGGGGGGGGGGGGTGCTGCAAAGGGAGGCACCATGAATTGGCTCATTGTATTCTAGAGGACTTTTATAGGAAGTGGTATTGCATGGGTGCAATATTCTATCCAGACAATGAAGAAATGACAAAACTGGTGTTGATGCAAATGATAAAAACAATGTGCTGCCTTTATGATATAATGAAATGCAAGCTCAGTGTTTGATTGAAAATATGAAGTTTGTACTTTGAGTGGTTTCTGAACTTACAGTATGGACAGCTGTTGACATGAAGATCAGCCGTTCATAAATGTAGAGGTTCAGGTCCAAACGAAATCAATGTCACCCTGAAAAGACACTTTGCCCTCAGCCCTTTAACTGATCAGAAATCATCACAGCAGAAAGAAGAAGAATTCAGCCCGTACTTTTCCATTAATACACCCATCGATCAATACGACCTCTGCATCACTTCTCCCTTCTTCAGGGCAGCATGGAAGAATATAGATTCACCACCAAATGGGTCTTTAAACGTCTCCTTGGCACAATAACCATCCAGTGTCATTCGCCCTCTCCCCTGTGTTGTCAAGCCGAACTAGTTTTATGTCCAGATCATCAAAATGCGCTGAGGCATCCATTTACACATTCCGGGGAGCATTAGGAATGTTTCCAAAAATGGTTGGAAACCTTTAGCAGTGCAGTCAGCATTGTGTTGCTGCCTCATCCAGCCAGGCTTCTTGTTCATGAGTGGGTGCTGACTAAAAGAAAATTGTACACTTTCAAATGGTGATTTCTGCTGGATAGCACTTCACTAGGCAGACTCATTTGGCTCAGCAGGTCAATCCGTTTTTCAACCTTT
This sequence comes from Chascanopsetta lugubris, assembly GCA_016785325.1. Classification (NCBI taxonomy): domain Eukaryota; kingdom Metazoa; phylum Chordata; class Actinopteri; order Pleuronectiformes; family Bothidae; genus Chascanopsetta; species Chascanopsetta lugubris. The sequence continues at coordinate 14,887 of JAFBJT010010394.1, read as the reverse complement.
GTTCTTGTTCTCCACAGGGTGATGGTGCTTGACGCAGGCAGAATAGTGGAGTTTGACTCACCGGTCAACTTGTTCAGCAGGCGAGGTCTATTCTACAACATGTCCAGGGATGCGGGAGTAACAATGGATGACATCACTGTCCTCTGATTTTCATACCTCCTTGAGTTTTCTTTTTAGCATGATTTGATCAGTGAGTTGCATTTCCATTTGTAAAATTTGAATTGTGCTTTGATTTTAGAATTGTTTTATTTATAGGAGAGAATGTATTTTTGAAAAATGTGTATAAATCATACTTCTATACTGGAATCGTATGTAAACCGTTTTTATATGTGAAGAGTAAATAATGTTTCATAACTGCTCGGACGCGTGTTTTCACTGTTACCTGAACCAGCTTGATGGAGAGCTCGAGACCCTGTAGTGTCCCCATATTCAAGAAGTATGAAATACATTGAGAATACATGAAAGGGTTATTAATGCTTACAGTGGCTTCAGTCCGGCGCTACTTATGCACCATTTCTCAATTCCACACGGACCGAGAGAGCAGTAGCAAGCTGAGATTAAAAAAAAACATACTATTTCCACTCACAGCAATAATTTCTGTCATTCAAGGGTTTGAATTGCAAAGACATTCTTGACACTGGTATTCTTGTTTTGCTTTCTAAATGCACATTAAAAGGCTAATTTTGGGGTACTGTGAAAAGAACGTCATACATTCAAGTGGGGTGGGGGTGGGAGGTGGGGGGGGGTGAGAAAAAAAAAGGACAATGGGGGGGGGGGGGGGGGGGGGGGGGGGGGGGGGGGGCATGATGAGGAGGGAGGACAAAGACAGTCACAGGGTGAGAGAGCTTTGCTGTGAGCATGAGCCAAGTGAAGGAGGGCGACAATCAAAGAGGTGTTGCATGTTCCTGAGGAGAGGTGCATGAGCTTTTTTCCAACCTCCATAAGGTAAGTACAGATACCTAACAGGAATACCTATATATATATATATATATATATATATATATATATATATATATATATACATACATACATATCAGTACTATTGAAATGTATTCTTATACTCATGAGTGTTTCCCAATGTAAAGATTCTGCAGCCAATGTAACAGGTTGAACACTGTGACTGTGTGTGCGTGTGCATGTGCATGTGTCTGCATCAGTGCTGAGTGTTAATTGGACATTATGAATCCTGTCAGTCTAATGATGTGTTTGACCGAACAATATAATAGAGTGTGCTGTGCATGTCGTGCCACTAATTAGTGGCTTTTCATTGATTTGAACTTTGACCATTAGTTATTAAAAGGAAGCATAATTTGACCTGATTGAGCAGTTGAAAGTAAATATGTTCACCTTGCATGGCCGAGATTTAATGTTAATGCATGTGATTTATTTTCTTGAATATAAATATATCAAGATTAAATACTGAGTCTGATTACATGTCATTTTTTGTTAAAGAGTTATTTCTGACCAATGGGGCTGATATCTGTTGTATTTTTAAGTGTTTGTCTGTAATGTAGGTCTTGTTAAACATGTGTTTCCTGTTAGAATTTCAAAGGAAACGACTGAATTACAGTGAGATTGTCCCTCTCAAAATTCAAGCCTGGTGTATAATCAGTATCTCGGAGCACATATGAAAAAGCTCCCCTCTTCCTCTGAGACTGATCACTGCACATCAAACATCAATCAGTCAGATCATTCAGAGGCAAAGGGCTTCGGAGCTTATTAACATTAATCTTCCCCGCCCGTCCCTCATTTTAATTCACATGTTCTTCTGTCACATGTTCACAGCCCACCTGCCGCCTGATAATGAATCTCAATGATCAGATGTCGTCCCTCTTCAGCTGCAATGTCAGCCCGAGTGAGATGCCTCCGTTAAGTATCGGCGCCACCAAAAGGGAACCTTTGGCAATTGCTGTCCCCATGACCATCCTCTACACCATTATCTTCTTGTTTGGGGTATGAACAAGTCATTTACTGGACACTCCACATGGTATCCAATCTCATCCTCCAGATTACCTCAGTGGCATGAGAACAGCTTAGTTGATGATCTGAGCGCGAACGGTTCCCACGCTTCATTCACCAATCACTGAATGCTGCTGCCTCTTGTGCAGGTCCTGTTAAATGGCGTGAGCATCCTCACCCTGCTGATGGATGCTCATATGAGAGCCAGCGCCATTCGTCTCTACCTGCTCAGCTTGGTTACATCAGGTCTGTACAAACCCAATTTGCCCTGTTGCGACAACAATAATTGCCTCATGTCTGATTTATAATGATTTCACTGAAATGGTTCTATTTCCTGGAGCATTATTCCTGCACGTTTTAGAAAAGATAAATAATTTAGAATGTAAACATGGGGAGACAGAGGGAAATGAGCAATTAAACAGAGACTGGAGTGAAAGCCCAGGTAATGACGCACTGATTGAAATAACATCCTCAGCATCCATTAAGTACAATTATCGCAGATGCTTCAATTCCATTTTGTACTGCACATGATAATTGATACTATTTGATTAAGAGGGTTTGGACTTACTCATTAATTCAAACATTTTACAGCTCTAATGTGGAAAAAGTAGGATAAATATTTGATTTGATCATTTTATGATATTTCTTCCATTTCAATACTAGAAAATTCTGAAGTTTTATTTCATGCATAGTCTGAATAGATTGGCTTTTATTGCCATTAATTAAGAATGAACCCATTCCGTGTACATTTAGAGCAGGTCTTCTCTCTAGAGACGGCCATGCTGTATTACCAGTAGCCCTGAGTGAACAAAACACCTACGAGTTTTTAAGGCAACTGGAAGCTACCATGGGTCTGCTTACATGTCTCTGGGTGGGGGAAATAAAGGGTTATTCCGTGCAATCAAAATGATGACAAACATTTGGTTTGTTGACAGGGATATTAGCCTTTTTAGCAGTTCTATGATAATGGGAGTATATGCTCCTCCTCTCTGGGTCAAGTCAAGAACGTTTTGACCCGCCCTCATCAATGATGCACATACTTCATTCATCACCTCTTTAAACCTTAGACATTCTGCAGCTGCTGACCATCCCGGTGACTTTGTATCGGTATTACTGGGAGAGCTACCCCTGGCGTCTGGGGCCAGTCGTCTGCAAAGGCTACTTCATGGTCCGCCAGGTCTACTGTGCCACCACCAGCTGGGTCATCATGGCCTTCACCACCGAACGCTACGCAGCCATTTGCCACACCATGTGGTCTGTCTCCAGCCTCAAGGTGCAGAGACAGCAGAGGATACACAATGCAGTTTCCTCACGATGGCTGCAAAAAGCATATATGTGTAAAGAATATAGTCAAACCTATTGGACCGCAACTTCCTGTGTCATTCTGATGTATAACGTACAGTCGATACGAATATTATATCATGAATTTGTCCATTAAGTCTGTCTCCTCTACAGAAGTCCAGGCTGCCCTGTCTTCTTGCGGTGTGGATCATTTCCCTGGTCTCGGCCGTGCCCTTCGCTCTGGTCTACGACCAGGCACGTGCCTGCATCCTGGACTACACGGCCAGCACACAGAAAGAGGCCTTCCAGATCTCCACCATGTGTGAGATGATCGAGCCCGATCCTGCGCACCTCTACAAGGGGGCGTTGCTCCTGAGGGCCGGGTTCTTCTTCTTGGTGAAAAGAATTGACGTTATTTGACACGTTGTAAGTGCTGAGCGGCACCACACCCATCAATCAACCTGCTTCTCCAACCACAGCTCCCACTGGTGTCCATCTTCACCCTCTATCTGCTCATCCTGCTCTACCTGAGGAGGAACGGACATCAGAGAAGGAACATGGGTCTCACGCGGCTGGATCCTGAGGAGAGACGAGACGTCCAGTGTCATCGAAGTGGGAAGCTTTTATTAAACGAGAGGAGAGCACTGAAACTCATGGGTATGTTCACTCATAAGATTGTGTCAATGCCCCATAGCATAATTGGTTCTTTTTTATCACTGTAAAGTTTGTAAATCAGCTCCTCTTCACTTTTCACCCGTCATCCAGTTCACGCTGACGTTACTGTGACCAATCAGAAATTTCTGCGGGGAGAGGCAGGAGCTTTACAAAGTGTATTGGGAAAGAGTGATAACTGGAGGGGTGGACAGTGGAGCGGCAGCCTGTTCTAGTTGCGTCACAAATGGGGTCGGGTGTAGCTCAGTGGTAAACAATGCACTTTGAATGCATGAGGGCATGGGTTCGATTCCCAACCTCTCCATCCACCCTCAGATGTATGCCGCATTGGATAAAAACATCCGTGAAATGAAGAACTGTAGAATTGTTGTAGACAAATGAAAGTCATACGACCTAAGCGATGGGCAAAGGTGGTCATCAGTCTGATGAAAACCATGTGAAGTGTCCAATGTAGAGGGTGGATCACTGGGGATTGATTCAGGAGTATAATCATCACATGAATTGCTCTTATCTTTCCACATGTACACTCATCACGTGGGTCAGTTCAGTCTCACGCTCACCCATTAGAGGCAAGTGAGGTAGGTAATCAAACCATTCACAGACACAACAGCTACATCCAATTCAGCCCCAATCGTGACAAGTATTTCTAGCTCATCAGACATATCGATTGTACGGGTAGAAAGAAAATGGATTTTTGTTGAAGTCATATTTTGGGTGTTTGGATGAGGGCTGACAGGGCCTTCCCCATTGCTGCCTCCCACCCAGTGAAACACTCTTCCACATTTGACACTTGTTGAGCTGCACTGTTCATATTGTGTTTTCTAGGGGCAGTCGTGTTGGCCTTTTTCATCTGCAACTTCCCGGACATCTCCTCATCGCTGATGCAGGTATACGTGGTGGTGTGGTCCGACACAGTCCTTTCCATCTACACGGTCCTGAAGTCCTACCTGTCCCTCCCGCTGTGGTACATCAACGGCGCCCTGGACCCGCTGCTCTTCTGCGTCTCGTCGCACACCTTCCGCAGGGCGTGCTGGAGAACTCTGGGCAGGCTTCGACATCACTGCATGTGGAGGCACGGGAGCGTGTCTCGCCTGTGGCAGAGAAGTTTGAGCGAGGAGGCGTGCACCACGTCCAAGGAGAGGATGGATGGTAAACGCTGTGGAGAGCCGACAGACAGACAGAGGAGGCCAGTCAAAAGAACGGACAAGCCATGAAAAGCCCTTTCAAATGTAGCTGTAACGATAATCTGAATTGAAAGTTACCTTAATTGTTATACTGAAACATACTTAAGTGATGTTACTTTCTTTCCTTTCCATTTTTCATGGTCAGGGTTTGGATCATGGTTTGTCTGTGTCATTATTGGATATGACATGATTTCTGTCATTTCTGTAAGTATAGTGTCTGTGGGATGTGTTTGTTTGTACATGGCATTGCCAAGTAGGATCTCTGTTTATTCCACATGCTTTTTTCTCAATGTGTTTTACACGTGGCTTTTATCCCTGAGGAAAACGTGAGGAAATCCAATGTGCAGATGAGATTTGATATATTTGCATTTGTCTGAATTTGCATTTGTTTGCATGTCTGATCCATTGATTAGGCTCCAAATATGTTGGTCCAATTTGGGTGCTCAGTCATAGACACATGTGCTGTGTTGCATTTTCAACAATTCAACCTTTGATAAACATGATGTTTCTGAATACATTTTATTCATGTATCTATTCATAAATCTGGTTATGTTTTGCATCTGATGCAAAGGAAATGTGCGCTATTGGGGCCATTAAGCTACCATTGATACACATGGCTTCTCAGTTCAATTCAATGTCACTCAAAATCCATAATTACTCAGCCTCAGAGTATCTCAAAGGGCTCACGGTTCCTTTCAAAAGTCTCCGACAGGAACATGAAAGGCTTTGCCTCCTTTTTGTGTAACCAGCTCTCAAGGGAGGTCCTCTTAAAGTTGCACCTGCTCCTTATTGAAAAAAATCAGCCAATCACGTGACAGCATAGTGATACAATCTGCTAAAGTGAGTCAGGATGGAGAAGAAAAATCATTTTGATACGGTTTCTGGTGCATACAACAAACAACCCTCTTCAAGGTTTACAGAGAACAGTCCAAAAGACATATACATATCCAGAGAGCAAGAGTTCTATGGACAAAATGTTCTGTTGATATCAGATGTCAGATGGAATAGGTGTGAATGTTTGTTCGGGCATGAATAGACAGTCAGGAGCAACTCAAGGATCCAACACAAAGAACAGTGAGTCTATTTCAGCAGTGACATCAGAATGGAAAGGTCAGAGGGAGGGAGGGTCAATACAGATAGAGTATTGTTAAACTGCCACAGCTTGAGTAGTGTTGCTGCCCTTGTCCATTCCTATAAAAATCAAAATCATCCTATAGCCAATGAATTGCTGCAGCTGCTGTAAATACTGGTGATAATAGATTGGCTCGTGGGTGGCATATCACTCCCGTGTGTGCCATTAACAAATTCTCATTAAAAATTCTAAATCTCCCCCTGGAATTACCAGCAATGTGCATTGGTTCATACTGCTGCAAGTCTCCTTTTATTGTCCTCTCAACACCTACACACACTGACCTCTAATTAATGTGAACCATTTCCACGTAATTATGCTCTGTAGACTGTTTTTCTTCATTCCAATTACTTGCTGCCTGCGCTACAAACTAATATAATGTGAGTGAATACAACGAAAGACTGAGTCCATCATTGTAGAATTGAACCAAATATACTTTATTGTTAAAAATGATCATGTTCTATAAAATACATAAAACGTACATACAAGCCTCTTAAATGTTATCAAGTCATGTCAATTTTTAATACACCAATTGGTACAGCTGTGTAGGACGTGGCCCCTCCCCCTCGTGACGCATTCATATGATTTGACCAACTACAAACACGGGGGAGGGACCAAAAATGAAACAGCGGAACATTCAAAACGAAGATGGCGGCTGGAAACGTTGCCCAAAACAATCACAAACTGGGCCGGAGGTACGAATTATATTTATATTTCAGCAGCAAATTCAAATAAAAATGTGATACCTGAAGTTGATATATGTTAAAGTTCACCCATACGTTTTATATTGTCCTCTCACGGACTCTGTGTTGTCCTTACTGTGGTTTTCATATTCGCTAACGAAGCTAACGGCAGACACCTTCTCCGCGTTGGACCGGAGGTTTTTATCCCCGTCTGCCTCCGGAGTTAGGCTTTTCCATACAGCCTCCTACCAAAGCCCAACTTAGACTCCGTGTTTGTTTGTAACAGGGGGACGAGGTGCACTGTATTTAACAGCCACGAGAAGCCAAACGTCAGCCAGCCTGTAATCTTCAACCCGGACTTCTTCGTGGAGAGGCTGAGACACGAGCATCCGCAGGCCTTTGCGGATATAATCCTCAGCAACCTCACCCGCCTCATAGACCTTCCAGGGAACGAGTTCGCCCAGCTCACAGGGGAGTGTGAGCCCCGGGTGCCCGCCTCTTCCACCGGCTTTCTCCGCTCATTTAACTTTCTCAAGCGAAAAGGTCAGAGAGGGTATTTACACAGTCCCCGTTAAACAAACACATTCAACGTTGACTTACACTCACTTTCACCCTCTGCTTACACATGCACTGTATATGTATATGTATACTGTATATATACGACTGTGTGGCACCACAATTCCATTGTAAATACTATACATTATATGACATTTAGATTCGTATGTTATAAGTACATATAATCCAAATGTTCTCATTGTTATTTTCAATGCCTTTCAGACAAAGGGGTGGTTTTTGGTGCACCACTAACAGAAGAAGGAATAGCACAGATATATCAGCTGATTGAATACCTGAGTAAAAGTGAGTATCTCCTCTGTTTCATGCAGAGGACAATTTCAGTGATGTTATGACTACATACATTTTGCATGTTTGCCCTTAGGATGAAATACGCCCCCGACTAAGAGTGTTTGTTGAAATAATTATGTATGATAAGTATCTAATTAAATAATTGGTCTTGGTGTATTTAGTCAAATTGCTTAATCAGCTTGTATGTTAAACTGGCATCGTAACTACCTTGCCCTTATTTCTTATTGTTTTAACTTATTTAAAGAGTGGTGATGGCAGTGAGGTCATGGTTTATTTCTAGAAAGCGATGATGTCATTCACTGAAAGTGGACACTGGGAGCAAATGCTTTAGTCAATAATTTATCTGAAAGCACTTTGCTCCTGCTCCTGCTGTCCTTCTCTTTCCATTTCATTCACTCCGTCTCTCCTCTCTCCTGTGTCTTTGTGTCTGTGTGTTTCTTCACTGGGTCTACATCTGTACTCTCTCTTTATTTCCTTCTCTCTTTCTCTGGCTGTCTCTACCTCTTTCTTTCCCACCCCATAGACCTTCATGTGGAGGGGTTGTTCCGTGTGCCAGGCCACAGCCTCCGGCAGGCAGCCCTGAGGGAGATGCTGAATGCTGGCACAGAGATTGATCTAGAAACAGGAGACTTCCACCCCAATGATGTGGCCACATTGCTTAAAGCCTACCTTGGAGAGCTTCCAGAGCCACTGCTCACACACAGACATTATCATGCACACCTGAAAATCGGAGGTATTGTTTGCACAAGATAAGATTATACTCTGTTTAATCTCAAGAAATGATCATATTTGTGGCCACCTTACTCTTTGGTAATGATTGTATCGTCTGCTGTGTCCAGAACTCTCTTGCTTTGATGAAAAGGGAAATAAAACCGGTGTGTCTGACAAGGAGCGCCAGATTGAGGCATTTCAGCTGCTTTTCATGCTACTTCCACCAGCCAATCGCAGCCTATTGAGGCTGCTTCTTGATCTGCTTTACCACACTGCTCGGAATCAACACATCAACAAGATGTCTGCAATTAACCTTGCCACAATGTTCGCGCCACACATCATCTGGCCCAAAAATGTAAAGACCTTTTCATTTCATTTATTCCACCCTCCAAGTTTGTTCTGAAGAACCCCGCGTCATCTCCTCATTTACCATAAAGTTAATGTTTTACTGTTACTTTTATCTGTTTTTGGCTGCAGGTGATGGCAAGTGATTTGCAGAGCAGCATCGAGAAGCTGAATAATGGTGTTGCCTTCCTTATTAGACACTCACAAAAACTATTCAAGGTAAGGAAGCTTTAACGTCCACATCTCTGGAGTTGTTTTGAAACTGCGCTGTGACTCAACAATAAATTGGACATTATAAACTCACAAAAACAAATATTTTCCTTTTGTTGCACATCTGTTTTTTTCCCCCCCTATCATCTCTAATTGACATTTGCAACACAAGAGATAGCTCTTTTTAGATTGCTTTTATTCGTGTGAATAATTGACCAGGTCTCCTCATCCTACCTCCTACATTTTTTGTCCAAATAATTGATGCTTGTCAATCTCTTAATTCAATAAACCCCTTGTGTTACAAATGATGCAAATAATCTAAAAGGAGGCATAAATACAATTGCATTTCAAAGTCTGGCATGTTCAGATCCTTGTAAATCAATTAATTACTGAATTAATTTCGGTTTTGTTTGAGACATTGCACATAATGTGTGCATTCAATTGGTACTTGTGACCACTTTAAAAGTAATTATGGTGGGTTGTATAAATAACAATGTGTTGAATTAACATTATCTTTTCCCAGAGTTTAATATGTATGTTTACTGTCATTCAAGGCACCCGTGTATATCAAAGAATATTCCCACTTATACTTCACAGGATCAAATTCTTCTCAGTCCAAGGTGAGATTCGTTTGTTCAATTTTCATAAACATGAGAAGCATGTGTTTTATTTCATTTATCTGTATAGCTATTGTCAAAGTTGTCACAGTATTTTACATTTTCTTTGTATTTTTCTTACCTTTTGAATTGAGTAACTTTGGTGTTAGAGACTCTCTCTCTCTCTCTCTCTCTCTCTATATATATATATATATATATATATTTATGGAAGATAGCTAAAATTCAACATGTTGAATACTGCTTAGATCTTTAAGATAAAATATATATGAATATTTAGACAGTATTCAGATTTTAAAGTGTTTATTTACTCACGTTTGTCCTGTGTCTGATTCTGCTTCTGATGTTATGACTGACATTTTCAGGATGACTTGACCCTCCGTTCTTGGACCAAAGATGGCGCTATCCCTGTGGTAACACCTGTGCCCCAGTCTCCTTTAAACAGATCAGTTGGAAGTGATACCAACAAGTTGTCTGACACGCAGAGTTATACTGAATCTGCTCTGAAAGAGCTGTACCAGCATGTCAACAACATGCCTGAGTCTGCCAAGAAGAAGAAACTTATAAGACAAGTACAGTAGTTTTATTTGAAAACTGAATTTATGAATGATACTTCCCCCCAGTCTTTAATGTATCAATGTTTTTGTACAGTTTGAAAAACAGCCTTTGCTGACGCCTTCCTCCGAGTCTCGGACACCGTTCAGTCGGAAACACTGGCGTTCACGCTCTTTGGGTGGAATCATAAAGGTTTGTTAACTTTTCTCCTGTGTGCAATTACAACCCATTGACCCAATTAAAACCCCAAGTACATGTTAACAGTTAGTTACTAGTGATGCTATTGTACAAGTTATTAACAGAACAAGTAGACATTGAGCACTTTTAGGGAATGCAATAATGTATTTTTAATGTATTTAGCTCACACTGCAACACAGACAGTAATATTCATTTCCCAGTTCTAACAATTTGTTTGCACAACAGCGGAAGGTGTTGGGGAGCCAAATGTCTTCTGAAAAAGAAAATGACAAACATCAGACTCCACTACGCAGCAGTTCTGTCGATGACCATCAAACAGAAAACCGCAGCTGCAAACAAGTGAGTATTTCAGTGTTGCATCGCAAAACAAACATTTAATGCTCATTACCTGCAGTAATCACCCTTTACTTTGGTGGTGTAAGACAGTTTCTTTAGGTTCTGCTAATACAACCCGAAATAAACATTTCAAAAACTATGAAAGTTCAGAAAATTGACACATTTCTATTATACTTTTATCTCAACCAAAGCTGTACATGAAGAAGTCTCTCTGATACTGAAAGCCAAGGGCCTTTGGTTTACCATAGAGATGTCTGGACTCAGTTTGACATGCTTCTACTGGTATTGATGCCTGATGTACTAAAAGATAATTGAAATCCCTCTTCTCTCATTCTTCCAACCCCTCCAGGAATAACCGCCCTTAAAAATGACCCATTCACCACCATGGAAATACCAGTGTGAGTGTTTGTCAGGTGCATGAACGGATATGAGGTGATATATCAGAGTTAAGAGTGCAATGCACTGCTTTGTCTCGACTCCAAATTGACTGATCTGTGCTTTGCTTCAAGTCAGTTTACGTCTTAAAAGTTAGTGTGAGGAAATCACCAAATGAATTTGGAGATGGGAAGTTTATCTAAAGCAGTGCAACACAAAAATGAACATCCTACAGGCTTTATTATTGTAGTTCAATGCAATTTACCTTTTTCCGACTTGATATTTTTATTTCTTGTCCATTTATAATCTTAAGGATGCAACTAGATAATTTATGTTGGTTTGATTACATCACTGACTTTTTACATTTAATTTGCAAACCTTATCGTATTTATTTCTCCTTGGTCGTCTTTAGGCCCTGCCATTTAAGGCATTTGATGATTTATTACAAGGTGATATGCAAACCTTTCTATTTAAATTTGCTGTGAATGGTAAGTTAAGTCAGACTTATTTTTATTAGAAGTGAAAAACTCAGAAATGTGCCTTAGAATGAATGTCTTACTTTACTGTACAACAGTTTTTATTCAACATCAACTTGCTGGGGAACTTTTTCTTCCTCTGTGAGTTCCCAATAGCTTTAAGAGTACACTGAATTTTTTATAAAGAATCCATTCATGTGTCAGTAAGTGAGGAAGTGAAGACTGAGGGGATGAAGAAAGGAGGATGGGAGATACTAAGTGAAAGGCCAAAGGACCATCTCATGTATATTAGTTGTAGATAATCTTTTCCCCACCAAAGCTTAACACTGTGATACAGATTTAACTACTGCTTCTTTTACCTATATATCTTGTTTTAGACCATTTATGTTTTACTCTCAGGACCCATTTAAGTCTTATGCAACATTATATACAGTTTGATAGCTTAGAGTGCATGTTTTCAGCTGTGCATGCATGGTTTAAAAATATATTTTTAAAGCTTTAGTTTTTTTTTTTTTTTAAACCTTACTCAACATTTAGTTGAATGCAATGGAATCTGTTACCTTTTTGTTCCCCTTAGGGGGAATTCGAGCCATTTTTAAGTCCTCCTTGGTGTCTTACTCTTTTAGTAACGATTTCAAGTTCAGTTGCCTCTGTCGCAAGCTGTTACAATTATGTTAGCCCATGATCAAATTCATTGACCATGTGAGCAGTGACGCTATGCAAATCACTCTGTGATTAAAAGATATCCAGCAGTGCCCTGCAGTTTGTCCTTTTTTTCTTTTACAATCTCAAAATACTGCAACTCTAGCCTGAAATAGACCTCTGGTGTCATTTCAAGCCATTTTACACCATGTCTTTCCAAATGTAGCCACAAGGTGATGCTGTTTAGTTACAAATGTGTGGTACAACATATTCTGATTCCGTCTAACTAGAGAAAAACTTCACTATGCAAAGAAAATAAGTAAAACTTAGTTCAAAGTTCTTTGAAGCTGTTGAATAATACAATTTGTGTCAAAGTGGAAACTTGATTGAAATGCAATAACCCACCGGCCATTGCATAATGGAGCCATTCTCTCAAATTTAACAAATCTTACTTTCTTTTATTTATGTATTTTTTCAGCAAATTAAAGAATAAATGTAAAAAGTTTCTTTACAAATGTCAAACCTTCAAAATTGCATCGAAACAATGATATTGTACAAAAGCTTGAATTGAATATGTGCATTGAGGGGAAAAATGTAAAGTGAATACAACAACAGAATGCCACTATAGTAAAATATAAATCATGTTCCTGTCACTTGCTTGAACGATTGACTTAAATTAAACTTTCTTTCTGGACTTGGAGGATGAGTGGGTGGATAGCAGAGGAGCGAAGGCAGCTCCCCACAATAGGGAGGAATGTCTAAGTGTGTCATTATGGTGTCCATGTCAATGCATGTTTGGGATTGTAAGTATATGTTGTAAACATCTGTGAGAATGAGCCTGCTCTTTCTCATGTTCTGTAAATATACAATGGCCTCCACATTAGGAATAGTATTGTTTTGCAGCCTAAGATCCAGACGGGTTATATTTAGCATTCCTGCTTGAGAGTGAGCATGATGACTGTAAACTGAGTCCGACATACTGTAATCAACTTAACATTATCTGGTGTGCACACAAAGCCACAACTATATATGATGACTGGATGTGATTTTATTCTAAAGGCAAATACTGGGACAGATGATTGGACAGAAAACTCATGATTCAGGCAGCGTTTTTTAAATGACAGCATGCAGATGCACTGGATCTGATGATTTTTTTTTACAGTGTATAAATGTTAGATTTAAAATGTATGATTGACCAACAATCTGATCTGAATGATGTTCTTTTTAAAAAGGGGGTGGGGTCTCATTGTCATTCACGTAACCCAGCTGGTATGAGCAGTGTTGGCTGACTGACTTATTTTGCATACAACTGTATGGGTTTATTAGATGCATTGTAATAAGAACACATTTAACAGGTAAATCCACTCAACATTCACCTTGAACAAAAGCTAATGTTCACCATGAGATAGATCTCAGGCTGACACACTGCACCTTTGAATGCAATGAAAGTGAATATATTCCGGTGCCTTACGTGAAATACTGTCAGGGCTCTGCATTCCATCAAAAACAGTTGTTCCCTATTCTCATTACATTTTCATCAGGCTTGAGCCGTTTGAATCGGTCCCAGTCAAGTTTGACTATTTCATGAAAAAGTTGCCCCTCGACACGATGGATGAGTTTTTGTAGAAGTTGTAATGCTGAAGTAGAATTACCTGCTTTTTTCCACGGGCTGTAACAACCTGTCTGACTCAAGTAACTTTAGCTGAAACCTATAGCGTAACGCATCATTTGTTTTCCTAAAGCAATTAAACATAAAGTTAACATTCCTCTTCTGTGCTGGAGATGCTCCAGGTGAGAGGCGGAGGGGTGTGGCCTTACTTACTTATAGCCCCCCAGATCTCCTCCTTTGTGTTGGATTTTACCCCAGTGAACGGAGGGGTTGTTTCTCTGTGCCCTCGGGCCGGGAAACAGGTCCTGACTGTTTTTTTGTGCTTATGCACCAAACAGCAGTTCCGGGTACCCACTCCTCTTGGAGTCCTTGGGACGGGCGATGGAAGGCGCCCCTACTCTATTGCCCTATGCCTTGGTAGAAGAGCTGGTTGTTCATTGATGAAACTGCTGGACGGATGGATGGATGGTTAACATACGTGAATAGACTCTGGCATAGTTTTTCTTCTCAGGATCGGTTTTCTCTTCCCTTTTGCTCAAACGCTCAGCTCCTCTGAGAGTGAGATACAAATAGCTTGGGTAGACGCGTGCTGTGGAATTTTCTGGATACCAGATTTGGCCTCTTTCTATTTCTTCACCCTTGAGAGGAGCGTTTGAGTTTCTGTGCGGCGAGCATGCAGACGTTAACCGATTCATTCCCCCATTCAGACGCCACCAGCTGCACATTCGCTCCCTTTATTCTGTTATTGACGGTGCGAGCTTGATGATGCCTCGAGCTTCAGGAGGACACTGTGCATTCTGAAATCCAGTGTTCTTTCACATTCATCGCTGTTGGCTCCTCATTTGATCCGATAGCTGCAGCCATGTCCTTGCATGGCTTTGGCGGCAGGACAATAATTCCTGTTTGTTTATTTGTGTGCATTCCTATCACGACTCCGTGAGGGGGGGATGTTTTTCCCCCCCCCCCCCCCCCACACACACACACACACATACATACACACACACACACACACTCACTCCACATTACCACTAAGCACCACTGTCT
>JAFBJT010010393.1:17247-32136 GCA_016785325.1 Chascanopsetta lugubris | reverse complement strand
TCTGTTTGGAATGTTAAATTGTTTTCCTGACACAAATTTGGAAATTACTTGATGATGAAGTTACATTGTTTTCACTTGCATTTGAGTTTCTTGACAAGATGCCGTTTGAAGTAATTGCCTGTCAAAAGCCTTTTTTCATTTGAAGGGAACCACTTATTTTGCCCTGTGTGCAGGTGTATGAAGTGAAGCAAGGCAGTAACGTGGTTGAGAAGATCAGACTCTTCATTCACAAAGTCACAGGTCCACTCCATCCCAACGTAGATGCAAACAGACCCCAAGCCGTCAAATCCCTCTGCCATCCTTTCTCCAGAGAGAAGCAGCATCTGTAAGTCAGTCGTCTCTGGACGCTTTGCTTTCACCTCAACACACTGAACTGACGGAGACTTTCAGCGCAGAACTGGCATTCAAAATGTCACCCAGGCCTGAGTCTCTGTCACTCTACACTCACTGCTGTTAGGGTTAGGTTAGGTTAGGGTTAGGGTTAGGTTAGGGTTAGGGTTAGGTTAGGGTTAGAGTTAGGGTTAGGGTTAGGGTTAGGGTTAGGGTTAGGTTAGGTTAGGGTTAGGGTTAGGGTTAGGTTAGGTTAGGGTTAGGTTAGGGTTAGGGTTAGGTTAAGGTTAGGGTTAGGGTTAGGGTTAGGTTAGGGTTAGGGTTAGGTTAGGGTTAGAGTTAGGGTTAGGGTTAGGGTTAGGGTTAGGTTAGCCCTAAACCTAGGGTTAGGTTAGGGTTAGGGTTAGGTTAGCCCTAACCCTAACCCTAACCCTAACCCTGTGAGTTAAACTACCGGATCAGAAAAGAGAAAAGCATTTGTAAAGTCATGGTGGGAAAGATAGAGGATTGAACAACTACTGGGCAAAATATTTCTTCAGGTGCAGCTTAAAATGTAATAACAAAGTACATGAGGTTACATTTGCAGTTGCCCTGTAAATGGGCCTGTTTTTTCAACATTCTAAGTTTGAACTATTGTCGGAGAGTCATGTTGTCTTTGCTGTTTTCTACCTGTAGTTTCTCTCTGTGCCATACAAAGTATGTGCATGGGGACATTTCAGATCTGACATGAACATAAGAACAGTTCGGAAAAATATATAGTGCCAGGAAGTTGAGCATATTTGCAGTAACGCGTGAGTGTCAACGGGATGACGTTTGTTTCCAGGCCATTGCAGAGGTTCCTCAAGCTGAGAGTCAATCGGGGTTTTACATTAGAATTTACACGATGTCTGTATATTATTAAACTGTTTACCCAACGAGGTAATATTCACAAACCCACAGCACTTTGAGAACTTTTGAAGCCAAATGCAATTGTAAAAAGAATGAAAAAATTCCGGATACATCACGATGAAACCTAGAAGAAGTCTCCATCGTTGAAGAGTTGTTTGGGAGGATTCAAAGCGCTGATCCGAAGGATTACATCGCGAAAGCATCCTCTTAGTGTATTTAGGCCAGCGACACTTTCCACTCAGGTACATAAGTTACATTTGTGTTTCTTCAATTGCTTGCATTTCTCATTATTATATATTTCATATGGTACAATGATTAGGCCATTCACTAATGTGCATTTAGCTTGAATTGAGTGTTTTGTGTATTTAAATGGGTGTTCAGGGTTATTTCTGGAAGTTTGGGAACCTGGGAAACTTTTGACCACGATATATTTCTAACTAAAGCTTTAATAAAATCTCTGTTTCTGTCAGAGGTGTATTTGAACCCTCAGGCATCAACCTCCTAATTACTCAAGGACAAAAATGTCCGCTTCCAAAAAATGCCATACAAACTTTACAGATTTATATATATTTTTGATTTTTTTTGCATAGATGTCTTAAACAACTCCAGCGCTGTCCAAAGCTACCAAACATTCAACAATTTTGAGGATTTTAACCCTATCAATGCCACTAAAATGTCATTTTCTTCAAAATGAAACCCCAACATCACAGAAAGCATGATTTTAAAGTGTAATGACTAAGAGTTTAAAAATGTGGTTTGAATGGGAGTCAATGGGACATTTTGTCCACGAGTGACTTAAGAGGGAAGTACATTTGAAATCTAATGCTACACAAAAACTATAAATGCAATAAAGTCAAGATTTTGAGTAAACTCTGACGGACATGTGACAGATTTAAAACCAAATGGTGTTTTTTTGGAAGTGCCGTCAGCACTAACAGACAAAACGATGGCCAACAAGAGGTGAAAGTTGCTCATTTAGACAAAAATGTCTCGAGTGATGCGTGAGAGTTAAATTAGATTTTAAATTGAAGGATGAGAATGAAGGTGAGGCGAGTGAGTTTGGGTTTTTAATGAGTTGTCGTCATATAAAATTAATATTTCTCTGTTGGAGACAGTGTTTAAGTTTGTGAAGTAGAAAAAGGTTGCACCTGTACTGTTTAGTTTGTCCCATATAAGAAATATTGAGAAAGAAAGAGAGTGAGAGCAAGATGGAAAGAGGTCAAATAAAGGGCTGCAGCTGTTTCCATGTTTATCATCCTGTTGATTGCAAGAGAATAATGATCTATCGTGTACTTGTGCGTCAGTTTGGTCTGAATCAGGATATGCCTTGGGATATGCATCTGGGATATGCCTTCTTCAGTGGCTTAATCTTTATTTGGTTTATTACTTGATGCATCTATTTTTACTCATGTTTGGAAACCTGGTTGGACGGAACAGAGGGCGTGGACAAAAAGAGTAACACAGAGTAGAGGGGGCTGGGGGGATAAGAGGGGGTGAGATGGAGTCCGAGAGAGAGAGAGAGAGAGAGAGAGAGAGAGAGAGAGAGAGAGAGAGAGAGAGAGAGAGAGAGAGAGAGAGAGAGAGAAACCCTGCAACACAACCACAAGTGAAAAACAAACTAGGAAAGAAGAAGCATATTAGAACAGTGATGTGGACATGAGAACAGCGATGAGAGCAGACTGTAGTTTGCATAAATGTAAACATCAAAGCTTCACACCTGCAGCAGCTCACAAGGCAAAGCAGTCAGGCCGGTTCGTGCACATGTTTGTGTGTCTGGGTGAGTGAGTGAGTGTGTGTGTTCATCACCTGGATGCACACCACCCGCCCTCCATTACAAGTTAGGGGGTCCTGTACCTACCTGCTAACAAGCTGCTAACAAGCAGGTGGGTACAGGCGAAAAACACAGGGCAGGTAAGGTTACCAAGTACAGGCAGCAAGGGGTGATCAGGAGCAGGTAAGGTCTTACACCAGAAATCAGAAACAATAGTTCAGGCCTCAAAAAATCAGAAACAATAGTTCAGGCCTCAAACATCAGAAACAATAGTTCAACTTGCAGGTTGCCGAGCCTGAACTCAGTAAAGCCTTGGAATCCACTCCATCCTGTTGTGCTGCTCTTGGGTCCAACACTAAGACCTTATCACAACTTATACATCTATGATCATTTTGATGTTTTGAGCCACGAAGACATTTGAGGCATGAATTTGCGCGACTCACATTCAGACCTACAGACGCGGGTTTGGAAACCTTTGACTCTGAGGATGCATCCCTGTATAATGATGCTTCATCACATCCAGCTGCTCTGACTAGCATCCCTTCCTTTCTTATGATCACGTGTAATTGTATGCAAATGACTGGTTTTGATTATCAGCAGGGAAACTGTTGACTGTCGGTACGAGACTGGACAGAGACCGGGGTCCGACTGTAGCCACAGCCCCCGTGGTCCCTCTATCGTAGCTGCTGAATGCCAGTCAATCAGGGATTTCATGTCTACTTTTGCACATTTTTTATTTATCAGATATTATTTTGAGAATTCTTAGGTGAAGCTTTTATCCCATAATTCAAAGGCAGTATTGACTCATTTTTTAGGTGGAGATCAACATTAAAATCCCTCAGCTTTCCTTTGAGACCAAGATGATCCATATGCCCTAATGGTTGTGAAGATATACTATGTACTTGATATTCTACAATAGGCCTCATTAGGTTTTAAGCTGCTCAGTATTTTTTTTTTTTACATCTAAGCATGTCTGTTTACATCTTTCATAGTCATTTATTTTGCACTCATTAATTAATTTAGATTAATTTAATTTGAGCTTTTTCCTTGATGAATTCAGTTTTCTTCAGGAAGATGCAGCTGCCAGTCTGCACTGTCTCTCTCTCTCTCTCTCTCTCTCTCTCTCTCTCTCTCTCTCCATCTGTGACTAAAATCAGACTTTGTTTGCTTTTCCTTGCCAGGTTTGATCTGTCTGACAGGGACAAGTTCTTTGACAGCAAGACGAGGAGCTCCATCGTAAGTACTCGTGTTTTGTAGAGGGGCAGTCTGAAGGTGGCCTCTGCAGGAAACCCAGCAGATCTTATCAATAAAGACGTGTCATCCCGAGGCGGCCTCCTGACTCAGTGACGCATCATTCAATCGGAAGGCTGCCGTTCAAATGAAGAGTTCACTCATTCTTTCTGTGATGAACACACACGCACATCACAGCCATTTTCAGAATGAACTCGTAACTTCACACCACTGGAGACGTTCAGATGTTTACAGCCAGTGTGTAACTTCAGTAACACGCCCGCTCACTCCCCGAGCGCTGTCCACACAACGCACTTTACAGCGGAGCAGAGGCTTCATGTCAGGTCCCGTTGGTTCGGACCGACTCACACACTTCCCTCAGGGAAAGCCTCACCATGTGGCTGAGGAGCAGGATGGACTTGTCATTATTGGATGCAGCTCTTTAAGCAGAGCAGCCTTTGGTTCCCAGCTGAGCTTCATTTCTCATCAAGTCACCGTGAAGAGGCCTGAGCTGAGTTTACACGCAGCCTCTCTGAGGACATACCTGCTAAAGGTTCGCTGTACTTTCCTGGAACAAACTCACCTGTGCTGCAAAGCATGAGTCACTTTCACTACAGCATTTACACAACCTATCCTCTGTCTCCTTTTAGGTCTATGAGGTGCTGAAGAGGACGAGATGCATCCGAGCCAAATACTCCATGGGTACGTTTCTCTCACAAAGCGCTCCGATCCTCATTCTGTGCATCGACTCGCGCTGTCGTTACTGCAGAGTAGAGCAGGGTGAGGAAGACGCTCTATCCTGAGACTTTTTTCAAAGCACTGAAGAAATATGAAAATACTTTCATACACAAAGTATGGAACAACATGGAACAAGTAAAGAGGACAGGGAAATCTAAATGATGAGGAAAAGAGTTCCTTAATAGAAGAAAATAATAGAATTGATCAAATAAAAGTGCTTATTTTGCTCTCCACGTAGTCTATTGACCCTCGGGCAATCAATGCCTGATCAAACACAGCTTTAATTGCGCGCATGAGTCTGTGTGTGTGTGTGTGTGCACGCTTTGTAATCACCACTGTATAAACACACCCACAGGCATCACCAGTCTACTTGCCAATGGCGTCTACTCGTCTGCGTATCCTCTTCATGATGTGAGTATATTACTACGATCATACTCGGCGCACTCCCCTTCATGTCTTTGCCAGTGCACTCATCTCCAGTACTAAGGTCGAACTTTGCTCATACTATTACATTTGAAAACGTTTCAATGAATCATATTCATATGTAACATGCGGTTGATGTAGTGTTGTGTAGGAACAGTCCAAACATATCTTGGGTTAGGGTTAGCCCATGCCCATGATGCCCATTTGAATTCTTTGTGCCAGAGATTCCACAAGGTGCTGAACTATTCTTCACATACTTCAGTCCATGTATGACACAGTGGCATCAGACATGGTCAGGTGATTTGGACTCTGGGAGTTTGTTCTCCTGAAGAATCCATCACACATGGATCCATCCTGCTCATACAGGGCTGGACATGGTCAGGAGGTCATTCACAGAAACACCTGCTTCCTGATGGAAAGACCTGGACACACGTCACACATCACTGGACCTAATCATGTGTATTTTGAGGTCACAGTTTTACAGTTACTGTATGATAGGATATATTACTTTACTATATGTGAGAATGAATCTGTGTTTATTGCAAACAAGAAGAAGAATGAAAAATATACATGATGTAAATACATACATGTATGATATTGGCAGATGTATTTGCTCTCCGAGTGCCTCTCTTGACTTCTTCACATTTGGGTTTCTAAATTAAATACATTATTCATCAATGCTCACTTCCATGAATTGACTGAATGAAACATTAACCGGATGGGGCTGTGTATGTTCATGTTGTGTCATAGGGAGACATTGACGAGATGACCGCAGAACCTAATGACAGGAAGGTGAGTCGTCAATCGATCGAACCAGATGCCACCACACACTGCTTCATAAGAACATGCTGCAGCTTGTACACTTCAGCTTTAGTTTCTGGGATATAATCCATATGCTCTGCCCAGGTGTTCTCATTGAAATAATACATTCTACATTTGATTAAAGGAATAAATATAATCTTTGCTCTTGTCATGGTAAAATGACTTTGGCCAGAAATCAAAGGTACTGTAAGGTTTCTCCAAACCAACAGATCTGCCCCTAACCCTAACCCTAACCCTAACCCAAACCAACAGATCTGCCCCTAACCCTAACCCCAAAGGAACTGCAATGGAACGTAGTGTAGCTCACGGTCAACTGATTCAATGTCTCCATCGGAATGAAGTCTAGACAGTTATGCTCTTAGCAGTAGGTGTGTACATTTATCAGACATAGATACTCACGCTGATATTTATTAGTTTTACAGCGCAAGAACCCAAGAACTGGACCAAATACATTTATGCATGGGACACACAATATATAGGGAAGTAATACTTTGCACAACAAATGATTCACTCATTTGCCCGTAACATGGTTTCGCACGGTGTTTCCATGCAGGCTGGCCTTCAATGATTGACTCAATGAAATGGCTCAGTAAAGCCGGGCTCACTCAAGCTAAGCTGGCTGTTGTTCGAGGGGTGTGTTCGACCTGCGTCATGTGGATATTGAAGTGTGGTGTTTTCTATTCATTCAACAACGGGTCCCCAGTGTCAAACTGACAGAAATCGTTGCTGGACAGACATTTGTTGGAGATTCTCTTTCTAAGAGAAATGGTGCCATTGTGTTCAGCATGCAGGTCTGTTTCTCGTTCGATTGATTCGGTGTCAGCCGCTCATTTCAGCCCGTCTACAATGTGCGCATTGAACCGCGCTGCTCTCACTGTGCACAACTTGCTTCACTTGCAGAGAAAAATGTAGATCTTAGAGAAAATGCTGCATATATGTATATATAATATCACGAGCTCTGTAACATGACACTTATATTTCTCTCAATGCTCTACACTTCGGTGAGGTAGATCTCGCGTCATCTCCAAACAGACATTTGTGTTGTCCAGCACTCGAATGAGGACTTACCCCTGAAACAGGTTCAGCTAAATACTACAATGCAGTGTAATGTCCATCAAGTGCTTCTCTCTAATCCTTGTTTTAAAGGTGTAGCCAGGAGGGTCACCTGACTCTAAGGCCCTTTAACTGAGCGTCAGATCGAACCACCGACGCTCCACAGGATAAACCATCCGTCCGTCCTCATCAGTCCTCGGACTGTTTTTCTGCAGAGTTATTGATCGTCACACATCATTTGGCAAAGCTAGTGATCTCAGTGGTGTTTTTCAGATACTGCACAGAACCTCTGTCGCGTCTTGGCATAAACACCAGTAATGAGTTGTTTCTTTTAGACTCATGAACGAGCTGGGTGCTGAGTTATTTGTCATCTATTTTCTAATTCTATATTTGTGAGAGTTTCCTTTGGCAAGAAGCTAAACCCCAACATGCCCTTCAGGTCTATTTAACAGAAGTTAAAGCACTATATAATTGTGTGTAAATGGGTGAATGTGGTGAATGTAGTCATTAAGACGACAAAAAGCACTATCAATTCAGTCCATTCATTTGAACTGATTTAACTTTATGCAAATCCATTTGTTTTGCAATTCTCTGAGATGGTTTTTGCAAGTCATGGTTCACATTTTCAATGATTCAGAATTGTACTATTGCATATCTTTAGTTCTATCTCTGAGTGGATTTACCAAACCCTGGCTCCTGTAAAGCTGCACCATCTATGCAACATGCAACAACATTAGGACTGGCAACATGCTGGTGACTGAAGGGTGAACTTATTTTTTCTTTCCATTTTATTTAAACTGTGAATGCTATTATCAAACTGTCCTTTTCTTTTCAGCTTCTGCACCAGGAGTGGGCCAGTTACAGTGTCTTCTACAAGTACCAACCCATCGGACTCATCAGGTCAGATCCTCTCAGCGCTATTTACTGCCCTCATCAGCCCGGGGGCAAGAAATGGAGATCAGGACTTTAAACAGCAGCCCAATATTCCACTGATGCTCTTATATGGAGGCAACAGACAAGAGAAGGGTGAAGGAGCTCCACACTAGCATATCTCTTTAAATATGTGCAAGTCACTTCACAGATATCTGGCCAAAGGGTCTGTATGGAAGTTTGAGTCAGTGCGTGAGCTCACTGCTCTGCTCTTGCACCGGCACACTGTAGAAAGTCGTTCACATGCCAAACACTAAGATGGAGTCACCTGCTCAGCAGTAACGTGCTCATCTCTTGGTAGCTTTTAGCCGACTGAGCATTACTGAACCGCTGGTTCCACTTTACGTAGAAATTGATCGCTTGCAGGACGAGCAACGGGAGCTCTGAGCTTCTGCTGACAACAGCTGAGATTTGGACGGGGCGACGCTCGGGGGGCATGTTGTTGTCAAGATCAGTCTAGAAGCAAAAATGTTTGTTTCCAACTATTTGTCAGGTGTTTCAGATACAGTAAAGAATGCTTTCACATGGTGGGACACATTATATGTGAGTCATTACAATAAGAGTAAAAACCTTTCACCTGTGGTTTGTCAATCCACAGAAAGTACTTTGGCGAGAAGGTGGGGCTGTACTTTGCATGGTTAGGGGTCTACACGCAGATGCTGATTCCTGCAGCCATCGTTGGAGTCATTGTATTCCTCTATGGTTGTGCCACTGTTGATGATAACATCCCAAGGTACACACACACACACACACACACACACACACACACACATGTTTAACAGCTGAGCCCTGGTCAGGATCCAGTAAGTGTTGAAGTGAGCTGCCAGGGTCCAGGTGCATCCCACCCCCCCCCCCCCCCCCCCCTTCCTTCACTGGCTCCGTTAAAGTGAATCAAATAGAAGAATTCTCCTCCTGAAGTCCTTCAGTCAACGAATCCAGTCAACTCGTCCCACGCTAACCTCCCTGCACAGGTCAACTTAGCTCTGCCCACCTTTTTAAGTATTCTTGGGTTTCATGAAAGGCGCTATAAAGTTATTATTATTATTATTATTATTATTATTATTATCCTACACAAATTGTTCATGGAGAATGTTATGAATTGAGTACAGCCAAAACTATAACTGGTGCCAAAGGAAAATCAATCTCTGCCCTATTCAGTAAAGTCGAACTTCGGTTCAGCAGTGAGGTCGGATGGAATCGGTCAGAGCTGTGGAGGGAAGCAGATCTTAAAGAAAGAAAACAAAGCTTTTAGCTGAAACTCTCAAAACGTCTCACTATGATAATCTCAAGAAACCAAAGAAAGCTTGGGTTACAAACGAACATCAAAACACTTTTAGGTCGCCACCCACGACAACTGTTGTATAAAGAAACAGATGACTTTAGAAAACAGAAACGATTTATTCTCAGAACTATAAGACAAATGAGACACAGGACAAGGGCCTCATAAAGGTGAACTGATGCCCCAGAATACACTCGGCACACAAAGACAAAGATGCAGTCTGCTTTGATTCATACACACGAGCCATTGACAGTTCTTCTGGCTGCCTCTTAGACTTTGTTGAGTTGCTGGTAAGAATTCTCAAAGGAGGCTGGAATTCATGCCAAACAAAGAAAAAAAGCAAAGCACTCTACAATTTATAATGATCTGCAAAACCCTGCACAGACCCATATGTTTTTTGGGTCATTTTCACAAGAATCAACGGCTCCATCGTAGGACCTCACCGTCTCCGGCGCTTCTCTTTAGGTTTGTTACATACACGCATTTGTAACTGAAAAAAACAAAGACTTCTCATGCATCTTGGTGTATCTACGTACATTAAGGCTTATTTCAGGGTAGTTGAGAAAAGAAATGACACTGGTTTAAATTGATGAACATGTCAGTATGTGATTGTTTTATGATATTTTTCGAAGTGATAAAAATGACCAAAATCGTACACACTGCACCTTAAAGCATCAGGATTGAAACCTGGTTTTTAGAGATCGTAAGACTTTATGACTCACAGATGGATTCCTGCTCACTCATCAGCCAAAAGCCATTGGATTTGATCCAAAGGATGTCTCTGGTTTTTTCCTCAGGTTGGGGTTGATTTAAACCTTCCTGAAGCCATTCGGGGAAATATGACTCCTTTAAACACACTGACTCTTCTTCCTTTGATTCGGGACATTCAACTCAACCCTCACATGCCATTTTCTTGTCCTCCACCTTTTCAAATGATTGATCGTCTCCACTCATGTCTGTTGTCAGCATGGAGATTTGTGATCCGAGGAACAACATCACCATGTGCCCGTTGTGTGACCGCGCCTGTAGCTACTGGAGGCTGGTGACTGCTTGTGGCACAGCTCGCGCCAGCCACCTGTTCGACAACCCAGCCACCGTCTTCTTCTCCATCTTCATGGCCCTCTGGGGTAAGGAATGATCACAGCTCACCCCAGAGACCCTCAGCATGAGGCCCAGAGGACAGATAGGCCGTTTGCAATGAATCCAACCAACAGATCCCAACTACGGGGTGATGCCATTTCAAATAGACACTATAGAATCTACAAATGTCAACACATGGGCAGGCATCCTTTGATGTTCTGCCAAGTCATGCTGCCATCTGTTAGCAGCAGCAGGGAGGCGTTATTTCTTTCAGACAAAGCTGGTGTCTGACAGCGCTACAGCGTGATGACCATCTGGATCCACCCGCTGTGAATACCGAGAAAGACGAGCTCGGATTGGCTCCCGCTCCCTCGGACCATAAAAGATGTAGTTTGGAGGGAAGCGTTGACTCTGTACTCAGACCATTTCTCGTGCTATGAATGAGTTTCATGTTATTACTCTGCTCATATGCTAAAGAGCTTCACCATTCTCCATGAAGCATTCAAGCACTATATTTCAAATAAAAGAACGATTGAATGACAATCAATCTAGGTCGAGTGATCATATGGTAGAAGGATGCTGAGGTGGAACTGCCAGGCAGGAAGAGCAAGGTGGAGATTGATGGATGTAGTGACAGAAGACATGAAGGCAGTTGGTGTGAGATTACTGGATCCAGAATCCAGGCAGTCGAAGGGAAAGAAGATTCACGCTCACGCTGCCGGCAGAGGGGAATGTTTCCGTCTGAATTGACCGTTTGGTGTTTCAGCGGTTCTCTTCATGGAGCACTGGAAGAGACGACAGATGCGCCTCAACTACATCTGGGACCTGACGGGCTTTGGTGAAGAGGAGGAGGTAAGAGAGTGAAGACCACAATAACCTTCCTACGAACCTCAGCTCAACTCCATTGTCTTGTTTGTGTAAGACACAAACCTACAGCCCAGGTATAGAGGTTCCGTGATGCTCAGACCAGATCCAGACTCATCGTGGAATCCACGCTCCCAACGCCTCATCTGGGGTCGATTGTGGCTGAATTCACAAACCTGCTTTTCTGTCTAAATGTGACCGTTTGAGTCATTGGCTTCTGTTTAATGGCAAAAGCAACTGAAGACCATGTCTTGTTTATCTGCCAAGCCCAGCAATAACGAATGTAACGACAAATGTAGATACAGAGCTGCATGTCTCCATATGGAACTTACTGCTCGTCCTTGAAAGTCTCTGCATCTCCTGCACAAAATATGTCTCAGAAAAAATTCTTTTTTCATTTCTTGTAGCAAGTTGGAAACAAACGTTTGAGTCGGTCCTTGTCTAAAACATCCCCCGTGGATTTCACAGCCTTAGACTTCAGTACTGACTCTTCTTTGTTGAGATCAGAATGATGGAACTGTGTGATTTTGTTTTGATGTCCTGCAATTGTTTGTTAGAATGCCTCATGTTTCCATGGAGGTTTATCTAACTGACGTGTTCTCCTTGTGTGTGTGTGTGTGTTTCACAGGAGGAATATAAGGTTTGGATCTGACTCATCTACCTCTTCACTGTCTATCTGTTGTTACCTAACACCAAACTTTTGTCCCACGAGCTGAGCTCGCTAAGCTCCATGTGCTGTGTGATGTTTTCCTGCAGCTCCTTTCCCTTTGAGGCTCACCCTGATGAAGAGCACCGCTGCCACCACTTAACTCAATAATATCATTTGCTGATGAAACTATTCTCAATAGGACGGCTGACTCATAGTTGCCCCTGTATTCCTTGACTTTTGTAAGATGTTTCCCTCTTGAAAACACGATAGTTTCATGGCACAAACATTATCTCCTTCCTCCTTCATTATAGATATAGATTCAGGGTCAAGAAGTGGTGTAAAATATCTCAGCACATTTATCAACATTTCAAGATCAATTCAACTGGGATGGAACAAGTTTTATTTTTGATACAAATTGAAAGGTTGGCCGAGTGAAATTAGAAATATGGCCAATGCTGAGTCAAAGCAGAGTCTTTGAATCAAAGTGCTGCTGCTCATCATGTTCTTATCCCCTCAGAGAAGAAGCTGAATTCTGTGTCAACCACTTTCACTTCATCTGTCAGAGATCATCCAAAGTCACTCCAGTTTTCATTGCCTGAAAGTGGCTCATTTAAACACCATCGCTGTGCTCCAGGACTCTATGTTTCCTGAGCTCATTTTTCCTCTCAAAGGAAACAAACAACGCAAACCTAACATATTATTTTTGAATATGAAGTATTATAATAGCTGGTTTTGAGAAGGGACATCGTCAAATAAAGATATTTTCACAATACTGATGTTTTATGCAATATAAAATTGTACACACACCCAGACAACTGTTAAACATTCAACATTGAGAAGAGGAGAAGTGTTTGCTCTTTATCTGGGCACTTCTGCATTTGTCTCTTTCACTCTTTCTTTGTTCGTAACAAAAGCATGACCTCTGACCCGCGGAGCTACAGGCCAAAAGAGAGCGTTTAACCCCAAGCTTTGCATTTCAGTGAGTGACTGTGCCCAACAGCCCCAGCTCTTCTTCTCTGAGCTGGGCTTCCTGCAGGATGGACTTTGAGATGAAATCTCACTGTTTGACTTTGCTATGTTAGGATTGTTTGAGAGCAACATGAACGAAACGGTAAATGGTCTGTATTTATATAGCGCCATCAGCTCTTAACGACCCTCAAAGCTCTTTAAAGGTGCAGTGTGTGAGATTTGGCTCATTTTGTCACTTCTAAAAATATCACAAAAAAATTACATACTGACATTTTCATGAATTTCTAATCACGTAAATGTTTTATTTTCCCATTACCCTTAAATGAGCAGCAGACTATTAGATTAGATATTCCTTTATTCTTCCCACAGCGGGGACATTTCAATCGTCTTAATGATTAGATCTTAATGATTACACCTGTCTTCAATGTCCATCATACCTTTCATAGAAATTCTGTTTAAAAAATATATCTTGCGTATGCAGATGTTTTGCACATTTGAATGAAGTACTTCACTTTGTAATGAGTGGTTACTTTCATTTAGTCAGGGTTGAGCGCTTGATTCGAAGTCCTCGCTGAAGAGAATGAATTGGATTCATTTTGCTTCATTTGTTTTCAGTCTGTCTTTGCATGCCGGCTCCATGTGTTTCCCCTCTCTCCTTTCACAGGCAACTGTATTCACACTGTTTTCCAATTCGCTCATGCTGAGGAGTTAGCGTTGGCTGCTCCTTTCAGATGTATAATTCTTGGAAGCCACGAGGATCTTCTCCTGTATCACTGACTGCTCATTGCTCACTGTTGTCAGTGGCTGATGCGCCCAAACCGATTTCTTTTTCAGGACCACAACCGAGCAGAGTATGAGTTCCGGGTCATGCAAAAGACCATGCGACTAGAGCATTCAATTGAAAAGGTGAACTAATTGTATACTTTCTTCAGCATTATTTCCATATTTTACCATACCACTATTTAATTGGATCAATTTCACAACAGATTTTTAACTCATTACATGTAAATTACCTTTGACACACTGGTGATAAAAAACAATCATTTGAAGAAATCCTATTCAAAATGAATTCAAAAAGTAGCTGTTTTTCTCTGAAAAAGATCTCACTTGTCATACGCATAAATTAGCATTAATGTTATGGAGAACAAAGCTCAGAGATAAGTGCAATTGTGTCATTAGCATCCTTTGTCTTGTCACATCCTTTGTCACACACACACACACACACACACACACACACACACACACACACACACACACACAGGGCCCTGGGATCCTGCCCTAATTCTCAGTATACTTGAATATGACATAATCGCTAAGGGTGGAATTAGTTGTGCTTGACTGAAGCTGCATAGTGTGAGTATATGGTGTGTGGCCGTGTGGTTGTGTGGTTGTGTGGCTGTGTGGTTGTGTGGTTGTGTGGTTGTGTGGCCGTGTGGTTGTGTGGTTGTGTGGCCGTGTGGCTGTGTGGTTGTGTGGTTGTGTGGTTGTGTGGTTGTGTGGCTGTGTGGTTGTGTGGCTGTGTGGCCGTGTGGTTGTGTGGTTGTGTGGCTGTGTGGTTGTGTGGCTGTGTGGCTGTGTGGTTGTGTGGTTGTGTGGTTGTGTGGCCGTGTGGTTGTGTGGTTGTGTGGCTGTGTGGTTGTGTGGTTGTGTGGCCGTGTGGTTGTGTGGTTGTGTGGCTGTGTGGTTGTGTGGTTGTGTGGCTGTGTGGTTGTGTGGTTGTGTGGTTGTGTGGTTGTGTGGCCGTGTGCATAACTGGACCCGGGGCACAAAGAGATCCCACTGACATGAGGATTGTCATAAGGCGACATCAGACTACAGATCTAATTTGATTTGATGTGTGATTTATGTTCTTTGTTGCTTCCC
>JAFBJT010010393.1:0-16869 GCA_016785325.1 Chascanopsetta lugubris | reverse complement strand
CATTAGCATCCTTTGTCTTGTCACATCCTTTGTCACACACACACACACACACACACACACACACACACACACACACACACACACACAGGGCCCTGGGATCCTGCCCTAATTCTCAGTATACTTGAATATGACATAATCGCTAAGGGTGGAATTAGTTGTGCTTGACTGAAGCTGCATAGTGTGAGTATATGGTGTGTGGCTGTGTGGTTGTGTGGTTGTGTGATTGTGTGGCTGTGTGGTTGTGTGGTTGTGTGGTTGTGTGGCCGTGTGGTTGTGTGGTTGTGTGGCTGTGTGGTTGTGTGGTTGTGTGGTTGTGTGGCCGTGTGGTTGTGTGGTTGTGTGGTTGTGTGGTTGTGTGGCCGTGTGGTTGTGTGGCTGTGTGGTTGTGTGGCTGTGTGGCTGTGTGGTTGTGTGGCTGTGTGATTGTGTGGTTGTGTGGTTGTGTGGCTGTGTGGCCGTGTGGTTGTGTGGTTGTGTGGCTGTGTGGTTGTGTGGCTGTGTGGTTGTGTGGTTGTGTGGCTGTGTGATTGTGTGGTTGTGTGGTTGTGTGGTTGTGTGGTTGTGTGGTTGTGTGGTTGTGTGGCCGTGTGCATAACTGGACCCGGGGCACAAAGAGATCCCACTGACATGAGGATTGTCATAAGGCGACATCAGACTACAGATCTAATTTGATTTGATGTGTGATTTATGTTCTTTGTTGCTTCTCCCCTTTCTCTCTGTGTCCTTGTCTGTGTGTGTGTGTGTGTGTGTGTGTGTGTGTGTGTGTGTGTGTGTCTTATTTAGGGGGCAAAGGTCAAGCTGACATGTACTGACAGGCTGCCAGCTTACCTTACCACTGTTGTCACAATGTGTTTCTTGGTGAGTCCCACATTATTCACATCATAACACATGTATGATATTTGAAGAAGCATAATTGATCATATTCTCTCGTTATTCCAGATTTTTTTCTGGAAACAGAATTGTGGTGTCTTTAGCAGGCCGTAAATCGTTTCTTCGAAATCAAGATCAACAAAAGTTTATGTATAGAGAAATGATCTCACCATAACACATTGATAATTGCATGGAAAGCTTTGTTAAAAGCTCTGTGTTAATGTCGGTATAAGTTGTAATTTATTTTAATGACACAAATACAGGAACATCACTGCATCACCATGTCTATTGATCTCACGTTCAGGTGGATAGACTTTGAAAGCCAACCCGCTCTAATGAGAGGATTTGATGCTATGTTCAGATGGAATAGAAACAAAAAGGCTTTACTCTATTGACGACTAAAAAGATACAAGATAGAGTTTGTCAACCACACGCATACAGACATCCTCAAAACGTGAACGATCTGGTCCCAAACCAAATTAATTGTTGATGGAAATTCAAATCAAAGTTTTATGAAATTGCAGCGTTCCCCATATGTTGAGGAAAACCTAGAAATTAACTGGTTTAACATTAATTTACAGTCATGGAAAATACAGAAAATCAGGGAAACAGTGATATGTCCGAGAGCTAGAGATATCCTCGACAACGACTTCTCCTTTCTCTGCTCGTATCTCTGCTTGGTGAGTGAATATAAATGGTTTGGAATGTTTGTTCATAGAGTCTGTTCCTCACACTGTCTTCAGTGGGCAAAGTTGAGACAACACCTCTCTGCTTCTAGCCGACACAACATTCCAAGCCTTCACGGTATCTATCATCATTTCCAAGCATGTTCGTAGAAACTGTTGGTGGTGACTTGTTATAGAGCATAGAGTTCCGTTCAAGTTGAGTTCCAGCCAGAGCGCACATCGTTTAAACCTTAGTGCGGCAGGATTTGACCGAGCGTAGCAGCAATCAAGGTAAAGAAATAAATGAAATGACCTTTTCTCCTTCAACAAGATGTAAAGTGTGTTGTTGAGTGACCACAATACAGTTGACTGCAGTTTGACCGTGTGTGTTTATCCTGCAAGTTACTGATGTGTTCATGAATTTTGTCTAGATTGAAAGTTTAAATAATGAAAAATCAATATTTGTCACCTGCATGCGCACACATGTGCTGCTTTAACCTTTCTTGTGTCAGATGATTATTAGATTGTCAGATTTGGTGTTTTCCTCCTTCTCATTACTTTTAGATCACCGTGACCTTTGTCATAGTCTTCGGAGTCATCCTGTACCGGATTAGCATTAAGGCAGCGCTGCACATCAGCTCCTACCCTGCAGCGCGCTCCAACGTCAGAGCCACGGTCAAAACCACCGCTGCCATCATCAACCTCATCATCATCATCATCTTAGATGAAATCTATGGCGCCATCGCCCGCTGGCTCACCGCACTGGGTGAGCGACCACAGCATGAGTGTTTGTCAAACCAGTCATGTGGAATTACATCCAAGGAGGGATTAGAAAAGGGATCTAGGATTGAGTGATGTCTTAAGTTGAAGTTGCATGTTTCTCCCCTCGGTGTTCTGCATGGGGGGCAAACTCAAAAAGGGTTTAGTTTGTCCGTTCTGAGCTGCAGTAAAATCAGATGGAGATGCATTTATGTCTCATTCTCGGATGAATGAAAAAAAGCTCAGAAAGCCTGTTTTTGAGAAAGAATGATGTTACTGGATGATTGAATGTGTATTTGGGAGAATAAAGGCACACGTTTTTCCTTTTTCAGAGATTCCAAAGACGGACAAGAGCTTTGAGGAACGGCTCATCTTCAAAACCTTTATCTTGAAGTTTGTCAACGCCTTCACACCCATTGTCTATTTGGCCTTTTTTAGGGGGAGGTAAGACAGTCACTGCTTGATGCCTGTTTTTGTGCTTAACTTCCAAACTCATTTGTTGCTGATCTCACCTGTTATCGACACATCCCTCCGTACTATGCCCGTGGTGATGTGTGGTCCACAGGCTCGTCGGGCGACCAGGAAACTACTTGTATGTTGTGGGATCGTACAGAATGGAGGAGGTAATCCTACTTCTTACGTTTGACTGCTTTTGTTTAGGATGGTCCGTGTTGGTTACATTTTAGTTTCTTGTTGTCAAGATGTCTTACAAAAAGACTGACTACTTTGTCTCAGTAGTTTCCTACTGTCATTTCTATTGAGGTTGTTGGTTTTAAGAGCAACAGTTAGGCTCAGGAATGTATTGTTGAAAGCCAAAGGCAAAGACTAAGTCGCTGACAAGCAAATCAGAGATACTTTTTCCTCTCTGAAAAAAAAACTTTCCACAAGTTATCATCTACAGTCAGTCCTGAAGATAAACTCTGAGAAATGAATCTTGATAAATGTGATTAGTTTCAACTGTTAGCAAGTGAATTGTTTGAGTGCTTGCCACAGTAGCTGTGTTTGAAAATCTTGAATGACCCTTTACTCTTGGTAGTACATTACTGACACATTACTTGTATTGTTACTGTTGACCTGTACATCTCCCACCGTTTTGACTCAACAGATATTTCATGAGAACTGGATACAGAGTGGGGGCCTCATTTTCAATCAAATGAATACTTAAGTTTGAACTCCCTTGTTGTATGTCCCTTAGAGCAAGTGGACTAGTATCTACCCTGCAGCGCTGATATCCTTTTATTATAGTACAAATATAAATGTAGTCGAAATAGACAAGTGGCATTTTTTACAATGAAGAAATTCATTATTCTAATGAGGGACATGAAAGAGAATGCTCTGGGTAGTTTATGAAACTCAAAAAATGAATCCACTGATTTACAGAGGTCTTTTATGCCAGTGTTATCGCATATGGGCTTAAGTACAAAGTTACAATGCTTCTGTTAATTCCTCTATCCAGGACATTCCCGTCCCTCAGATCAACTTCCTGTCACTTTCCAACATTTGTTGGAAAGCTGGTCCAGAACGCTGCAGCTCACATACTGACTGGAACCAGAAGACCAGATCATATAAGTCCCGTCTTGACTTCCTGACACTGGCTCACTCTAAAAAGTAGAATTGAATTTAAATGCCTACTTCTTACTTACAAGGCCCCAAACAACCAAGCACCCTCTTACGTTAGAGAGGTTATCACTCTGCATCATCCACAGATCACTCCGCGCTCTAAACTCAGGTCTACTGTTGTTCCCAGAGTGAATACCAGTAGAACAGGTGGTAGAACCTTTAGCTCCAAGCGCCTCTCCTGTGGAACCAGCTCCCACTCTCACTTCAGGAGTCTGATTCTGTCTCCACCTTTAAAGGGGACCTTTTGTGACTTTGTCTTTTCAGTGTGCTCATGCAGGCTGTCTCATGGAGTTGTGCATTCAGTTGTGTATTACCATGCTGGGCAAGCAACTCATCCAGAACAACCTGTTTGAGATAGGCATACCGTGAGTCCATAGCATTTCCTTTTGCAACTTTCACAAACACACACACACTCACAGAGAGATAAAAAAAAGAAAAACAGATCACAACACTTGGGCACAGCCAGCCACAGAACACCAACATTTTACACACCCACTCTCGTGCACTTCCATGGAAGACGAACCATTAGATGGTTTTGGGGAATTCAGAGTCACACCTGCAAACCAGACACACCTTGCTGAACTCAGTCTGCCTGTACTCTTCTGTCTGACAGTACACTGAGGGGGAGACACGGGACTGTAAGAGAGCTTCCTTTTTATCTTTCAACCCACTAACAGCACACAGCTCTGGGCTTTGTTACACGCATAATGAGTTGATCCAAGTCCAACAATAATAAACACCCAAATCCACTTTTAAATCAAATATGTTGTCGTAACAAATCTGACTAATCGTTTTGTTCCTTCTCTTGATCTTTTTTTGGGATCACCATGTGTTTGGGAATATTTCTGGTACCAGCCACAACTCTTTACAGTAACACTAACATGACCAGCTACATGGAGTAAATCCAATACAATTCCAAACTAATACCGTCCAAGTTTGATGGTTCACATAGTCTTTATTTATCTTTGTCTTGCATCTTAATTCCAGGTGAACGTTTATATATTTGCATGCTATTATCATCAAGAAGAAGAAGAAAGGTCATATATACATTCATTCAAATTCATGGATTAATGGGGAAAAAGGTGGATTTGTAGCGTCAAAATTACGTGATCTAATCTGTATAAAATATTTGCTAATAAAATATGATATGATATAATATATTTTAGGAGACTTAACCAAGAATCTGTACTCATGAATGGTACAGTGTTGAAGGTCTAAGTGACATTCAATGGTAAAGTTGCACATTGCAGCTGTATACTCCTCCACCACACCTCTATTGTTATAGGCAGCCTCCAAAAAATATGAAAATAAACAATTCATTCTGGGGAAGTGAAAACAAC
The DNA here is from genome assembly GCA_016785325.1 of Chascanopsetta lugubris. Classification (NCBI taxonomy): domain Eukaryota; kingdom Metazoa; phylum Chordata; class Actinopteri; order Pleuronectiformes; family Bothidae; genus Chascanopsetta; species Chascanopsetta lugubris. The sequence continues at coordinate 11,615 of JAFBJT010010393.1, read as the reverse complement.
ATAGATTTGGCTCCACTGACGATACAATATAAGGTGTTTTCGGTTTGTGCAGGAAGCTGAAGAAACTGCTGCGTAGGAGAAAGTCAGAGCTGGACTCAAAGCAGGAGGAGGAGCTGAACAAAACCCTGCAGCGTCATGAGAAAGACCACTTGTTGGGTCCGTTTGTCGGCCTCAGTCCTGAGTACATGGAGATGAGTGAGTTTAAACATCAATGTGCTATTACAATTCAAATGTTAATATTATTTCAAACGGCTTTATTTGCGTTTAGAAAATATTTAGAATGGCTGTGCCGTATAATCATTTGATATCATGACAGAGGTTACCTCATTTTCCTAAGATATTTTTTATTAATTCTAGCTTCTCTGCAGATGTGAGCTCTGACTGCTATTGTCGTCTCTTTCAACATCGGTGTCATGTCAAGTCATCTTCAACCACTTATCCAGGAATCTGGGTCACGGGGTATTTCTACCAGTGCACGTAGGGCCATTTGGAGTGTCAGAGTCAGGACGCTGCGGCAGGGCCTGAGGGGGATTGACTTTTGCTTCCAAAGATGGACTCCAAAGGCAACTGCTCTAACCACTGAGCCACTGCCACCCCTCTTGGTATATGTTGTTATAAAATGGACTCATTCATAGACTCTCTCCCTACTGTTTGAATTGAATCAAGGTTTTTTTTACCCGTTTGTTGCCAGGGCCATGGCATGTTCATTTTTCAAATGTCAACACCATTAGTAGCCTTCCCTGAGTGATAAATTACAGCTGACATGCTGACCAGTCTCATTGTTGAGATACACTGTGTTGACCTTCAGAAAAAAAGCCGAAAGACTTTGAACTGATGCTGTGAAGATGTCTGATTTGAGACGGGAGAAGTGTGAACCCAAATCGCAGCACAAACGAGCAGAACGGCAATGAATAGGTCAAAGGCTGTACTGAAGGCAGATGTGACCAACAGCAAGCAGGCAGGCACAGGCAAAAGAAGAAGAACAAACGAGGCAGGATGGTTAGGAACAAGCAAGGTCGTAAACAGGAGGTCAGGCAGAGAAATGCTGGAGAGTATGAGATCATACATGACAATCTGGCAGAGTGAATGGGTGACTGGAGGTTATATGGGTGGAATGAGGTGCAGCTGGGAGAATCAATGAGATGGGTGTGGCTGATCAGCAGAGTGAGACAGGAAGGGAGGGGGTGAGTGGCAGGCAGGGAATGTGACATGTTTAATCATATAAAACATAAAAGTATGTTTGTGGTAATTAATGATTATATGGTCTACAAGTAGTTCTTTTTTAGAAAAGAAAATCTTGAAAAAATCTTCCAATGTCAGACTGTTGGAGTGTAATGTCTACAGTCCGACCTGCTGTCGGTGCTTCTTAGACGTTTGTGACACAAACTCGGACCTCACTCACCCGTGAAGCTTACATGTTGAATATGGATCTCTGAATATTGTTTAACAAGGAAGAGGTTGAACCACTTTTCATTATGATTATCTTGTTTTGTTTTCAGGTAACTAAATGTTGTAACTTAAAATTCCCCATCCATGGATGTGGTCTATGGATAAGAGTGAGTTGTCCTAACCAGAAGGTCAATGGTTTGATCCTGTTGTACCCTGCTGCGGCACTGACCCCACATTTCTCTGGGTGTAAAATGCCAGTCCTTGTCTTGGCTTTAAAGTCTGTATTTGATGTATCCAGTTACGTGGACTAAAGTTGTGTTGCTCATACCTCTGCCAAAATGTTATCAGGCTACAGCTGGCGCGTCACAATTTTGTTTTACTCAACTGAAATTCCTTCCATCCTGATGTGGTCACCGAGTAATTCCTGCTAACTCCACCTCTTGTCTCTTTCTGTAGTAATCCAGTTTGGAATGGTCACTCTATTTGTGGCCTCCTTCCCTCTGGCTCCGCTCTTCGCTCTTCTAAATAACATCATTGAGATTCGCCTTGATGCCAAGAAATATGTCATGGAGGTGCGCAGGCCAATTGCTGCCAAAGCTAAAGATATAGGTAGGTGTCCACTGTCTCTACTCCTGGAGAGGAAGCAGAGAAAAAATGCTATTCATAATATGCTGTTTAATTCATAAGAATGCTTCCATTGGGATAACACTTAACCACACTTTGTAGACTATACAGTGAGAACCTGTAGTGTACACACCTACATCCAATTGCTGATTTTGTCACTCACCAAGCTTTGAAGTGTACAGTCTGCAATGGTTATTTGAAGTTAATTTGCGTACAATATTTCAGTGAGCAAATTTCACATGAAAAATTCATCTTTGTGTTGAACTGAAGACAATATGCCACAAGAAGTGTGGCTCAAGTGTGAACGCCAAACTTTGTTGTTCAAGATTTTACTGAGGTTAAAACCTTATGCTTATTCATGCAATGTGTCTGATTAAGCGTAGTGGTCAAGTTGCATATTGCAGCTGAAGATCTCTTACGTTACACTTCCCTCGAACTCTCACCTCTTTCCTACCAAGCAGCCATGAAAGGCTTCAATAATCAAATGATGTCTGTAATTTGTCCATTCTGGGCAACTGTCAATATATGGATGTGCAAAATGTTTGCCTCCACTGAGAGGATCTGCTTTTAAGTGTAACGTTCTCATGGGGTAATGAAAACAATTCTTACTTTCTGTTGATCATACTCAAAACATCAGTAAAATTATTCTATGCTTTTCTTCTGCCAATAGAAATGGATAAATCTGTTACTACTTAACCCTTTTTCTGAGCATCCTGAAGTACATACTCTAGTTTTATTACATAACAAGGTTACAATGTGAAGGATACATATTTTAAAATGTATTACATATTGTCATCGTAGTATTTAGAAATTACTTGACATAATAGCCTAATGTTCTAGTATATATATTATATTATATTGCAGTGTAACTGTAACGATACGCCTAACATTGCTGTTTACTCAGATGTGACAGGGCACACAGTGGTCTTTTTAATTTGTTTACTATGATATGCCCTGACCTTGTACAGCAGTTACATTTTGACCTTAGTGACATTTCTCTTTTTCTGCAGGTATCTGGTACAACCTTTTGAGAGGCCTCAGCAAGGTAGCAGTCATAGTTAATGTAAGTCATAATTATTTTTGCAGTTACTCTGTCATGTGACTTTTAGAAGGCTGACGCACACTCTTAATTATACGTTTGCAGGAACAGCACAGGGTTACAATGGTTGGCATTCATTGTTGTTTTTTGATGCCAGAGGTCAGAGGAGAATTGCCAGACTGGTTTGAGCCAAATAAAAAAAAGCTAGTAGTAGTTCTGATAGCTTGTCATTCCATCTGAGTTCTGAAGAGGTTTGATGCAGATGGGCTCCTGTAGCAGAGGACTACACAGGGTTAAACTCATCTTTGCTAAGAATAGGAAAGTGATCCTACAATCAAAATAACTGGGCAAGAGAAAGTTAGAAAAATGTTGCCAGGACTTTAGTGTAAACATCCGACTATCCAATCATCCATCTTCACCCACTATTGCAAGGTTGCAAGGGTAGTAGCTCCAGGAGAGGACACCAAACTTCTCCGGTCTGGCAAGATTCTTCTTCTTTGCTACCCAATTAATATTACATCTGGCTCCACTCAATCTTCCTGATGAGACCTGGTGCTCAATGTTGAGCACACACCCACAACCCTAAAGGTGAATACAACCTCCACAAGAACGGAGACATTTGTTTGTTTTCTCGAGGAAGCAAGAACAATAACAAATCCTGGGAAGTCTTCATCACGCCCACCTACTGCAGCTCTGTCATGGCGCCAAGCATGGGAATCTGAGTAATGTACAACTTCTGTGTCAACGGTTTGTGAAGCCGTAAGCTGAGCGGTGGAAGGTCCACCATCTTGGGGATGAATGGCTTGCTGCGCCATCTTTGACATTCAGGACAATGATACTGATGTTTGCAGATTGCCTCTCTTCCGCGAAGGATCCAGAACCGTCTGTGAAGCTCGGCAAAGACCCTCTCAGAGGCAGGATGAGTGAGCCGACGGTCAAAGTCCTGGATGATGAGTTTGGTGGTATGATGATATGGGTCAAGCACAATGGGATGCATTGTATCTTGGCAAAGCGTATCACATCTGCGCAGCCGCCTGCTACAGCCGCCTGCTATTCTGGTACCAACCAACACTTTGTAGCGACAGGATCGTGACTGCAACCAATTCAGGACTGTGGTTGAGTCAGTCCAGTATGTGATGCTGGAGATCTTAAGGGTGAGCTCCTTTATCAGGACAGAGGCAAGCTGTGCACCAATGTGGGCAGCACAGAGTTCCAGTCTTGGGATGGATTGCTGATGGACTGGGGCTACTCTGGATCTTGCTGCTAAAAATGTGAAAAGTGTCATCTGAACTGCCCATTGGACTCTTTCCGATGCATCTGAGAAAATGTGAATGCTTTGGGTGCAGCATGATAGGTCTGTCTTTGGCTGAATATAACATCTTGGAAAGGAGATGGCGGGGAGCTGATAAAGTTCCTCCTCCCAAGCTTGACATAGTTCAAGTAGACCAAGACCAAATGCATCAAACTGTCTGGCTAAAATCTGGTAGTATGCTATGCATGAAGCTGGTAGCTGATGGGTGTCAGGTTTGCTGTGCCACAGCAGTCCCAGAGTCCGCTCTAGTGGATCAGCTCCATCTGGTGACAACCAGAGGTCACTGCTTTCTGATCTTGAATCTGGGGGGCATAGGACTGATGATGTGTGGAACATTGGCTGACACAATTCAAAACCATCAGACAAGAGTAGCTGATGTCGCTTCTTGACAAGTTGCTTGGCTTCTGATTTTGAGTTGAAGCTCTGAAGGAGCAGTTCCCTTGTGTGACGGATGTCCTCAGCTGGGCTTCTGTGATCCAGAAAGTGTTTCTGAAGTGCGAAGGTGGCACAACAAGGACTGCACGCTGTGCTGAATGGTAGTACCTGCCACTTGTAGATGTCAGGATCTTTGCTCCGATCCATTTCCCTCCAGAGGAAACGGAGGAAGGGCTTGTCTTTGTTCAGGAGGCAAACCTGACACTGCTCACTGCAATGGGATACTTCCTGAAGAGGAGCAGCACATCGTGCAGAGTTACTTCAATAGTGGGCCCTGGAAAGAGGTTTTCATTCAGATTTGCTCCTTGGTGAGTGAGTGAACAGTTGAACTCAATGCAATATTTGTCGTTGTGCTGAACCATGACGTGAGGTATGTACCAGGTGTTGTTGGTGGCCTGAACTTCAGCAGGGGTGAAACATTTCTTGATATCCTTGTTGTAGGTTTCGTCTCTGGCAGGTTCCTCGAAGAACCATTTTTCAGTCCCACGCAGGTGATTCATAACTCCTTAGTCCTTAGTTGTTTTGTTTTTGATTTTTTTACCTGTCCTGTCCAGCTTTGGCAGTAGTAAGTATTGGAAGTCTTGATGCCTGATAGAGCCTGGAAACATGCATCTCCTTCCTGTTACTCGGAAGGTGAAGGTGAAGCACGCGGTTGAATAAAGCTGCTGCATGACCTTGGATCTACAGGTGACTGGTGAGGATTAGTGTACGGCGTCGAGGAGGCTGCTTTAGGATCTGTGTCACCGGACCTATTTGCCATTCTGTGATACTGGCTTGATGTTCATGTTGTGGGGTCGTTCTGACAGTTCAGCGGCAATTTGAGGCCGAGGATGCTGTTGCCATGGTTTCCACTCATGTGATTGATGAGCAGATGTGCTGTCACCATAGGTTTATGACACTGGTGGAGGTGGCTGTGGAAATGCCTCATCTGCTCCTTGTCCATACAGTGGTGGAGATGGCTCAGGCCCCAGGACATCTCGCAGGTCCTCCGGTGGTGGACTGAATCGCTGTCTGGTAGATTGTGGCGGGTTTGGAGCAAAGTCACGAGAGGAAGACTCTACAAAGGAGGCTCCGCCATCCCCAAACCTGGGGTGATGTCTTTGATGAGGTTTGTCAAAGCATGAGGGTTGAGGTTGAGAAGACACTGACTGTTGTGGCAGTCAGTGCTCAGAAGAGACTGCATCCCTCGCCAGAGCTAGTCATTATCTGCCCTCATTTCTCTTAATGCTGACAAAACTTGATTCTGAGAAGTCCATTCACCAGCGGTGGCTCTGCCATTATCCTGATAGCTATCATCTGCGTCCATGCTTTCTCCCTCATAGGAGTGGTCAGAGTGTGAGGTCATTTTTGTCTTGGATAGTTCACCAGGTAATTGTCGAGGTATCGAGGTGGCTGAACATCACAACGAGGGCGGGAATCATCATCAGGGAATGCCATCATTATACTGTAGAAATTGCAGATCCATCTCGAAGGACCATATAAGGGAGGTGATGGTTTACGAGTTGAATACCACTTTTGCAACCTCTTGATTAATGACAAGTTTCAGATCTGGTTCTGGTGGTGTACAACCTATGCAGGTTGTCCGGTAAGAAGAGGGTGATGATGGCATGATAATGATATCTTGACACACACTCTCTTTGAGATGCCACTCATTTATTTTCCATTTGTAAATGTGAAGGAGTGAATGTATAAGGAATGAGGATCTTCAAAAGAACTATTACCTGTTATTTTCCGTCTGTTTATAAATGTAAAGGCAGCGATACAAGTTAATCAGGGACATTGGAATGAGAAGCAAGGCTTTCAATTAAAATATGAGGCTACTTTTGATCACAAACTGTGGAATAATCTGCAATGTACAAATCTGGGATTAGATGAAGTGTTGCCCAGGTGTTCACACACCGACTATATATTTTGATACTGTCTTTTACTGGTCTTATGAACAAACTGTCAAGGATTTGTTATCCTCCTCTTATTATACCTCTATTTTTTCATCCATGTGGCATGTAAATACAACAGGTCAACAAGGAATCAAAGCAGAGCAGTCAGAAGCAGACATTTGAAAAAGCTTGGAGATCTCACTGAGTTGATGAGGGGGTCAGCACAGTGATGATATAAGTATGTGCACAGACTGCATCAGCACCAGAAGCTTTCTTTGTGTTCACTTGCTTGAATAAGTCACTTAACTGTTTTTGGGGCACAAGTGTATCAGTGGCATAAGGTATGAACCTTTTTATCATTGGAAGCACAGAAACCTCAGAGAGCCACATGTTAAGAGGCCTAATGAACAACACTGAACAAACCCAGAAACAGATGATGATTAAGGTTTTATCTCCTTCAGGCCTTTGTCATCTCTTTCACCTCTGACTTCATCCCTCGGCTGGTCTACCAGTACATGTACAGTCCTGACGGAACCATGCATGGCTTCGTCAACCATACTCTGTCTTACTTCAGCGTCAGTGACTTCCAACCAGGCACAGATCCCCTTCAGCCAATGCACCTGGGCTATCCTGTACAAACATGCAGGTAAGATTTCACACTGAAGTGCATGCTCTTGATTTTATAAATTCAGTAAGTTCTTGATGATTACATTAATTAGTGAATTAACTGGCAGTGTCATTAGCTAATATGTGTTTATTGTAGATTCAGTTATGATTCAAAGGCATTATTGCAAGTTGAATTCACTTGAATTCAGTTTTCTTTGTTGGGTGACAAATTGTTATATGCAGGAGTGAGCAGAGAAAGTGAAGAAAAGATGACAGGTAAGAGGAAAAAAGGGCAGAGAAATGGGAAATATAAATTTGGAACCAAGACCAGGTAAAGTTTTGACATCTATCAAATGGTTATGTGAAAAAAAAAGTTAGCTGACACTTTTGACTCGGTCAAGTACACAATCATTTGACATGATGTCAATGCCGATTAAATACACGTGCATATGAAAAAGGGGTTTGGGTTTTAAAAATCACGTGTTGCCTCTTTTGTCTCTTTCTAGATACAAGGACTACAGAGAACCTCCCTGGTCCGACACACCATATGAACTCTCCAAGGAGTTCTGGGCCATTCTGGCTGCCCGGCTTGCCTTTGTTATCGTCTTTCAGGTTCAGTATAAAAAATGCATATTATTTTTAAAGCACACACGTGTTCAGATTTAGGAAATGGTTCAAATTGAAATTAAGACATTTACCTTGAATATGGTTTGAGGCTGACTGGAAAATAATAATAAGATAATTAAAATCATTGTTAATAATTAAACATCTCTGACTTTATTAAATGAATGATAAGGGACAACTTATTGAGTGCACTTTAGAGTGCTCAATCTATGTGCTCATTCTTAAGTGCATGATGGGAAATTTCCCCTGTAGTCTAAGCCTATGGCAGCACACCGTGAGGACTATTCAACTCAGGACTCACCTGGTCTAGTTTGGACTATAAGCTTTGTCAAAAGGTCAGTTTTGAGTCTCACCTTCAAAGGTAGAGACCGAATCAGACCCCTGAAATGAGAGTGGGAGCTGGTTCCACAGGAGAGTGGCATGCAGGAGAACCTATGGTGGACTTCAGCTGTCATCAAAAATCAAATGGTGATTAGTATGTACTCTCAGGGCTACTGTAAAAATATGGCGGCCCCTGTAGAGTGGACCCGCTTCTCATGTAAATATACATTATTTAGTTCATTTAAGGGTAATGGAAAATAAATAATATATTTAGGTGATTATAAATTCATGAAAATATAAGTATGTAATTGTTTTGTAATATTTACATAAGTGACAAAAATGAGCGAAATCCTACACACTACATTTTTAAGATAAGCAGTCCATTCCCTGTCTTCTAGATACAAAAGTGTCTCTGTTCTGGATATAAAGTAGTGTGCTCGCAAAAATACAGTGTTGAGATGCATTTTGTGGTACTCCTGAGTAAAGTACTTTAAATGGACATAAAGACTACAAAAGCTTTATGGAATAAAGTAAGGCCATGCTATCACCTCAGATATAAATGGTCTGTATCTATTTAGTGCTTTATAAAAGTCTTGAGATGTCTGGAAGGTGGGAGTTGAACCTCTGACCTTCTGGTTAGACAGCTCCTCTGACCACAGCTGCCCCAAGATGACAACTTGTAGAGCATTATTTATCAAATGGCACAAACTATGATTTTGTATATGGACTAGGGCTATTCACTCCTTGACTAGAGCATTCAGGGTGTCAAAGAAAAAGAACACCAAACCTGCAGTCTGTCTTACCTACCACTTCTCCCATAGGACTGCGATGACATCCTGTCATCTTATCTAAACTCTGGCAGTCGAAATTCATAATGGTACATGTAAAACTTAACTTCTTACTTGATGACCAATCAATTCTTAAAACTCTGTAACCAGTACCAATAGATTCATGAGTAATCTCACCATAGTGGCTACAGCATGAGGATGCCTGCAAGGGAAAGTTGCACTGTCACAACACCAGTAACCTGATTAGACTGGCTGATATGGTCCTTTCTAAGATGTTCCAATTGACTCTCTGCTTTGTCTGTTCTGCGCAGAATGTAGTGATGCTCATGAGTGACTTTGTCGATTGGCTGATCCCAGACATCCCCAAGGACATCAGCCTCCAGATCCACAAGGAGAAGATCCTAATGGTGGAGCTCTTCATGAAGGAGGAGCAGGGCAAAAGACTTGCGGCACGAGACACTCTCAACCGAGACAACTGCCCCTCCCCCTCATCAGCGAATCAAAGCCCGCCCCGGCCACGCTCACGACCTGTCTCACATGTCAACTGTAGTTAAAGTGTTTTCTGCAGGGTATAGTCACAATCACGGCCACACCAAAACCTGTACGGGAACTGTACATACGTTTATCGACTGCGAAAAGCATGCTGGTAAATATCAATAATGATCTGGAAATCCTATGTTCCATTTGTAATAATTATTAAGGCCAAGTTAAATATATTGTCTGGGAATGTTTCCTTGAAATGCCCTGACCGTTAGTTGGCAGCTTTTCCCATATCAAATCAATGTCAGCCTTTAAGAAAAATCCAGTAAGAAGCACACATGGTTCACTGCCACAGAATTTATAAACATAGAGCATTTTTATCAAATGGCACAAGCTATTATTTTTATATGAAATAGGGGCATTCACTCCTTGACTAGAGTATTCAGGGTGTCAAAAAATAACATCAAACCTGCAGTCTGTCTTACCGACCACTTGCGATGCAGCATTCAGCCGGAGAGTGCTTATCAATGTAATCACATCGCAGAGGTGGCTTAAAGACAGCACCATCAGATAACCTTCACCCTGCCATCATGTTTCTCAGTTTTAGGCAAATGCAGGAATCAGTTGATGTCTTTTCTAAATACAACAGTCACTTGGACTTTAGTTGTCAGGACACTGGTCCTTTAGCATTTTCAGTCTATTGTATGAGAGGCATTGTGCTCGTTGTTAATCTTGTTACATTTTGAGTACTAGCAAATAGCCTTTATTTCTGCAAGCACATGTAATATACGTTTGTAATTAGTCGCTGTAAGGAACTGTTATTCAAGTGACATTTGGCCCCAATTATTGTATGAATACAAAGGGGGTCATGTCTACACACAGTTATCAAATGAAAGTAATTCCAGTTATGGTTACTGTGTTTCTGCTGGTTTTTTGTCCTCACCAGTAAAACCATAACAGATAATAGTGACATATATACTCCATATCAGGTTTGTCGTGGTGAATGTTTTAGGAAAAATATTTTACATGTTCAATACAAATTAGAATGAGCTCTCACTTGTAACTCCATTGTTTCAGTCATGTGATAGTTGTCATTTTTTAAATTTGGCCTCTGATTTATTTGTAACCAGAAGATCACCAACTTGATGCTGAAGAATGGTTTCGAAAGGTGTTTATTTTTAAGATTTTTTAAGCAGCAAAATGATGTGACTGAACGGATATCACCTCCAAGAACTTGAATAATATGTACACAAATGTTGAATGACATTAGTCTTAGCATGTGTCAAATCCTGCCCCCTGCTGTCAACATTTTTAACTCCCCAGACTGAGAGAATGTGTTGTTACATTTTTAAGCATAGAATAGAATCAAAACTTTATTCATAAAAGATCAACAGGGACAGAATAAGATAAACAATGACTGATGATTATAATATCTACTTGTACATTGTACACATTCACATATACACCTACATACACAATCATTACCACAAAATATAAACAAGAATAAGAAACAATACAATCATCATCATCATCATTACACAAAGCAATAGCAATAAACATATTTACATATACCTAATAGCAAAAGAGCAAGAGTTTTTACACTGGGGTGGGCGGTGTTCCTCTTAGGCCCTGAGCAGAGCTATATACAGTTGTTGCGAGGTTAGGAATTGTTTTCTGTTCTGGTCTCGGCGCCATCTGGGCGTTAAGTCTGTTGGAGAAGGTGCTTCTCTGTGCAACCAGCGTGTGGTGGAAGGAAGCGTCGGTTAGAACCTGCCACCTTTGCAGAGCCATGAACATCATTCATTGATCCTTTCTGATGGGTGGTCACTTTGATGTCAAATTGTTATGTCTTTTTTATGACATGGTATTCATAAAGGGGACCTATTGTGCCCCTTTAAGGGGTTCCCTATTTGTTCTTTAGCCTCTATTATGATGATACCTGGTATTTATAGTCTCAGAAACACTTTTGTATTTTTAAACGCCCTTTTAAAAGTCAAGAATCCCTCCTAAGAGTCAAATGCAGGGTTTTCCCTCTGCCCCACCCTCCTGAAACATCATTATCTCCTTGGAAGGCAATCCCAGATTGGCTGAAAATGTAGGCTGGTCCCGCCTTCTAAACA
>JAFBJT010010382.1:0-20877 GCA_016785325.1 Chascanopsetta lugubris | reverse complement strand
CCCTCACCACGCTGCAGGCCTACTACTCCATGCACCTCTTCTTCCAGTTCAAGACCACGTCGTCCGACGGGCTCATCCTGTTCAACAGCGGCGACGGCAACGACTTCATCGTGGTGGAGCTGGTCAAAGGGTGAGCGGCTAACTCGAATATGAAATGAGAAACTTTTAAAGGGGAAGTTTGTACGATTTAGTGACATCTGTTGGTGAAGTTGCATGTTGTATCCATCGCCTCACCCTCACCGTTCTGAGCCCGCAGGAGAACCCATGGTTGACTTTAGTCGTCATTAAAACTCAGAAGATGTTTAGTATGTCCACTCTGGGCTACTGTAAAAACATGGCGGCTCCCATAGAGAAGACACGCCCCTGATGTAAAGATACACTAAAGGGCTCATTGAAGGGTCATGTAAAAAGATGTCATACAGTGAGGTAATTATACATTCATAAAAATGTCAGCGTACATAATTTCAATCTACATATAGAAGTAACCAAATCCTCACAATTTGCACCTTTAAAAGGTGCAGTTTGTTGGATTTGGTGATATCTTGAGGTGAATTGCATGTTGTATCCATCGCCTCACAATCACCCTTCTGAACATACATATAAAGAAGTGACAAAATGTACCAAAGTCTTACACACTGCACCTTTAACTTCACATTTATCTACATTCACAATCACTTCTCTGTCTTTTTGAATTGCTGTATCAGTAACGTTGTGTGGCTGTTTTGGGGGATGTTTTGTTCTTTCCAGTGCATTTGACTGCATACTTGTTCATGCTGCTCTGCTCAGAGATGATTGGTCACACAATGTTACAGCCTCTTCCTTGTTATTTTTGTCCTCCTTTAGATGAAGTTAAAAATGGCGTAGGTGGCATTCATGATTGTATAGTGTTTGTGTCTGTCAATGCTCAGGCTACCATTTTCTCTCTCTCTCTCTCACTCACTCACTCACTCACACACACACACACACACATACGTACATGTTTGAAGCACTCCATACTGTCACCACCAGGTGTGAAAAGCTGCAAAAAACTCTTTACTGTGTTGCATGGGTTTGATTCCAGTGTGGCACAATGCTTGTTTATGTAAGACTATCCATAAAACTGGATTATGGTTTTAATAATGCAGCTCCTCACAGCAGATGACAGTTTCCAAACAGAATACACTTCTTTACAGCTCTTTAAGCCATTGTTATGGGAATTTAAATTCCGTCCTTATCACCTCCATACCAGAGTATCCTCTGAAAGAGCTGTGGGCTATTACTGTTCTTTTTAAACCTTCATGATGCCACAACAAATGGCAGACATAACAGGGAATCAGCCACATATAAGGGCCCGTTCCTCATCGCTGAGACGCAGCTATAGAATGACCTTCTTTTGAGTCACGCCTGAAGTGAAGGTATTATTCACTGTGCTGAACATTAAAGGCGTTCGTCTTAATTAAGATGAGCATGCGAGTCATGAAAAGCCCCTAAACCAAAGAAATTAGGGCCGATTGGTTCAGCAGAGCCAGGGAGCCTCCACGACCTGCCAGTTATTCAGCTTCTCCACAGACAGCTGCACACGCTGATACTCTCATATCTGTACATGTGGACACACACACACACACACACACACACACACACACTCAGAGCACTTTTCAGAGGCTCATTAGACTTCTACTTTCTTCTTTATATGTTGGACTATAACATTATATTGGAACAAAAGGTCTTTTCAGAGCCACTTATTTCCTCATACGGTTGCTATCATAAGCTAAGATTTTATAAGATATATATTATACATATCCACTTATATGCAGATAATATACATATTTTTGTTATTTGTGAATCCCTTACAACTCTACACATTCTTCATCCTAACACAAGTAGTTTGACACAAATCCCTGGAAATTATGACTTTTCTCTTGTAGAATTTAAAATGAATGACTATAAAATGCATCTTTTTTTGTTTTAAAGATCAAATAATTCCTTAATTTATGACCGCTATAACCACATTTATCATGGCTTTATCCTCATTAAATTACTACTTTTTTCCCCTTTCAATGAAACTGCTTTATTATCATAAAGTCGATGCCTCTGTCATCGTTATATCACCTCAGCTAATACTTTTCCTTGTCCATTAGAATGATTTAATAGTTTTATTTAATTACTACTTCTTCAGAATTGTATCCCCATAAAATTGAATATAGAATATATTACTTCATAGTTATTCTTGCAGTCTTTTCAACCCCCATAACAATTGCAATAACAATCGTGTCTACTATGAGCTTAATGGCAGCGTTTACAATAAATCAAATTAAAATAATTATAACTAAATGGTTGAAATTAGTCATACACAATATTAATAAGTACTAATGAATGATTTGCATTTGCATCATGCGCTCACTGTCTGTCCCTGGCTGCATCCTCTCATGTGGTTTACTCCTCATGTGCCTGCAGGTACCTGCACTATGTGTCTGACCTGGGAAACGGAGCCCACTTGATTAAAGGCAACTCCAACAAGCCCCTGAACGACAACCACTGGCACAATGTCATCATCTCCAGGGATACCAACAACCTGCACATGGTCAAGATCGATACCAAGATCACCACGCAGACAACCACCGGAGCCAAGAACCTGGACCTGAAGGGTAAACCAATATATATGACTTTTTTTTTTTTTTTTTTGTAGCTTTCATTAAAGTGGGTCAGTAGAGGCCTGCAGGTGAGAGAGGCGGGTTTGTGACTGAAAAGGTTTCAGCAGCAGCAGCAGGATGGGGGAAAATAACCTGGGGGTTTGGAGGGAAAAGGCAAAGCCTGGCTCTCTCTCATTACCACCTCGAGCAAGAAGTCAGGCCGTCAGGCGTCTGTTTAGCAGCCAACACTAATGGTGGACATGTGGAGTCTGGAGTTCAGTAATTAGAGAGAAATATCAATTTACAACAAAATGACCTTTTCACCTGGATATTGACCCCATTAATTCTCCTCTTTGAGAAATGCAGTAATTAGTGTTATTAACTATTCTTAATGAATCAGTGGGATGACAAATCCGACACAGAAATTAAAAGAATAGTGAGGGAGAAAAATGACGGAACAAAATTACAAAAGTGCTTTTTTGGAACAAAATCTCTAATTAACCTCAGATCTTATTCATGTAAGGTAGAAACTGATGATTAACTAATTATGCTCAAACATTTCAAGTTGGTTAGGTCAGAGAAACCCAAATCATGCCCTTCTGTATTCAGTCATTTAAAAAGCTCTGCTCCGTTCTCTCTTCCTCCACTAGAGGTCAGTGTGGTAATACTCATCTTTTCCCCACTCTCAGGTAACCTTTACATTGGCGGCGTGTCCAAGGAGATGTACAAGGAGCTGCCCAAGCTGGTGCACGCCAAGGAGGGTTTCCAGGGTTGCCTGGCGTCGGTGGATCTGAACGGGCGACTCCCCGACCTGATGTCGGACGCCCTGGACTGCGTGGGCCAGATAGAGAGAGGGTGTGAAGGTGAGAGGCGTCACTGACGTAAACTTTTCAACCCCCCGTTTCCCCGGGAAAGTTTCAATCACAGGCTGTAAGAGATATTCAACTGCGCAGCTCGTGAGACGCTTTGAAACGAAATGTCTGTGATTTCACTTCATTCATCAGAGAAAGTTGCTCTTATTAGCCACCACCGCCTCCCACGTGTACCGCGAGGACTCGCCGCCAACCTGTGGCACGCCATCCAACATCAGTAAAAGTGTGTTAGTATTCCGATAGAAGGCATCGGGCTCCGACGCCCCTCTGCAGGCGATCATTTCCGTTTGGCTCGGCCATAATCTGATTATTCTCTCTGCCATATTTGTACTGCCAGTGTTATTTCCCATTTCATCCCCCGTTCTGTTCTGCTCCGTGCACGCTCGCTCGTTGGATCTGAGAGTTTGCCAGCAGCGATCCTCCTGAATAATGTATGAGGCCCTTTGTTGCATGCATGACTATCATTTGCCCGGTCTAATGTGCGAGCCGCATCCAGAGACAATATTTGATTTATTTTTCATCGTCACTCACTTAGTTTAATTTCACAATTCATCTGCTCTCTTTGTTTTCATTGACTACGCAACTTCAGGTCTGTTTCATGCTCCACCGTTGCGAATGCGATCAGATGCGGCGTCTGTGTGGCTCTGACTAACTTACACTTTCTGTGGTGCAGTCGATCACACTGAGCCCACTGTGGACCTCAACCCGCATCTGATACATTATAATAAATGCATTAACCGGACTGGTTGCTGCTTATTGAGTCAGTGGGAGGCAGAGGTGCATTTGACAAAATGCCCAAGAGAGGATTGATTGAATATCTATAGTGCAATAAGTAGTGATGACATTATAGTCGGTTTATATAGTTGTTGATGTTTTACCGAGTAGTTTAGACTAAAGAAAAACAACAGAGATGATTGGCAACATTTCTATCATTCATTTGAGTCATTATCTTGAGCTGCGAGACATTTAAGAAGGAGGAACATGAGGAGACCAGTCTGTCGTCTGAGTCTGAAAGTGTGAAAGCGTGTGAAAGTTTCACTTTGACTTTCATAAATGATAAATTACTCCATCTTAACCCTAATTACTGAAACAAATTAAAGTCATGAACTGTGACGACTCGGCAAAGTGATCAGTGATCAAGTCACAAATTTAAGTTTCTAATATTATGATATATATGTATATTTATATATATATATAACCCTTTAGTACTGTAATATTATTTGTTGCAACTTTATTTTTGTAATACTGTAGTTTTTGTGATTGAACAACTTTACATTCCAACTGTTATGACATCTTGAATCATAGACCTTTGTAAAATAATGATTTATAAAAATATTTTGACTTTCGTGTCAAATCATAACGTGACTACATATTATTAAATGAAATGTTTTGACTTTGATATTGGAAATTAAAATGTTATGTAAAGTTATGACTTTTTATGGTAACAGAAGTATATTTTTGTAGAATTTTTTTCCAGTTAAAAAATCTTTTCAGTTTTTCCAATCACTGGTTTTCATATTTATTCACTTTTTTAATTTAACAATATGATCTCATGTCTTGACCTGTTTGCACTCTGGTTCTGCTCCTCTGGTATTATGTTGTCATTGTGAGACGATTCAGATCCTCTCTCAGAGTTTGGTTCTCTCTCTCTCTCTCTCTCACACACACACACACACACACACACACACACACACACACACACACACACAAACCCTTCCACTCAGATTGTCTCTGAGGACCGTGGTCCTCGCTCTGTCTCTTCCTGCTTCAACACTCTGTGTCTCTGACATCTTGCTGCTTTACTAACAGCTGCTATACTCTGCCTTTTCCTTTCCTATTATTTCGCTGACAAAAGTTGCATTGATGAAAGCTGACTTGCAAGGTAGATAGCTCTGTCTGTTTGATACAGCGTCTGATGTCCCCCTCCCTCCCTCTTTGCATCTGTAATACCCCTGCCCCCCTTCTCCCACACCTCTCCACAGTCTCCACTCTGCATCAAATTCACCCACCACACATATGGAGGTGGACTTCAGTTCCATAGGAATACAAGCGGTATTATCATCTTGTATCAAAGTCTATGGGGCTCACACTTTGATTTGCACTAATGTGCAGTTTGATTAGACTTAGCTGTTTGTTTTTTAGCTTTGTTTGTTTTTTTCATTGTCCACATATTGTAAATGGTACTTATTGCATGATGTATAGTTGTTTGAATAACAGTGTTTACTCCTGCACGAATTTTTAATTCAAACTGAAATGGTTTAATGTTTGACATTAAACTGATTGTTGTTGTTGTTGTTGTAAACACCATGTTCTATCAATGACACAGTCCTCTCAGAGTTTCTGGCGTTGTTTATAAAACCTAACGGAGAAACTTTATTACTTCAGTATCATATTAAGGCCTTTTCATATAAAAGTATATTCTAAAAGTTAAAACTCTAAAACTAAATGTAATTTATATGTAAATAGGAATATAAAGAAATCACATAACTTTGTTAAATTACCATATATTTTAATACATATATGTAGGTCCAATATGTAGGATTTAAGTTTCAGCATGAATTAAATAAAGTATTCCTAATTATGTTTTCACTCGTGTTGATATGATAACCTGAAACTTTCCATGAACTCAGAACGAGTTGTTCTCTTGCTGTGCTTTCGTGTTTCTACGGGAGCCCAGGATGGACAAATCAAACACTATGGAGAGACTTGCTTTTTTTGATTGTTTGGATTCATATTAGATTTCTTTGTATTTGTTTGTATGTTTGTCTATTTTATTTCTTTGTAGTATATTTCACATTACTCAGGGGCTACTTGAGATTGTCCTACATGGTTGGAGAGGGCGGATGAGCTGTCATACTCGTAGTTGGTTGCAATCTGTAATCCGACCACAAGATGTCACTACAGTCTATACGCTGGTCCTGATTACTTTGAGTATTTCTTGTGTTTAAATTCTGAAATACTATTATAGAAGTTTGTATTAGTGGTCTCATTCTATATTTCATCAGCCAGTTATGATGTATTATATTTTAATTCATTAAGCATTCCAGTATCATCATATATCAAAGATTCAATTCAAATGTCTTGATTTTTTTTCAGGTTCATTTTAACCACCATTTTTTAATGCGTTGTCTTTGTTTTAGTTCCCTCATTGTAAAATGACAATCTGTGAACTGCATTTTTCTTCCTCTGTTTTTCAGCCTTGAGCTGACAACTGCAAACTATTAAGCAGTTACCATAGATACCGATCGAGGCTCAACAGCACACCCCACTGCTACACTTTATTTAGAATGGACCTAGGTTATACATATTGAAGGATGAGGTCATAATGTATGGAATCAATCAACTGAACAACAAAATATACATATGATATATTAAGACTTTTCAGCTGTAGAGAGACTTGCATGCACACTGTTTTTCTTTATTCAGATTAAATGATGTTCATGTGTCATAAATGTAGCTTAAAGATCCATAAATAGTAAGATTGAAAGAAGATACATTAAATCAACCATACAAATAAGTACAGATATAATATCCAATTTACATAAACTATAATGAGCATGAAGGAACTCAATGAACTCATTCCTTGAACATCTGTACACTGAACTGACTGACATTGGCTGGCTGGCTTCATACAAAGACGACTGTAAACATGGTTAAACTCACATTCATATACACTGGACTGGAAACTTGTTCTGCTTAGTAACTGAGAGCCATTGTCCTGTGACCTCATGGTGCTAACAGACAGTCATTGGGTCTGATTGATTGTGTGACAGTGTGATGAAGGAAATAAATGTGGATAAAGCATTTCTTGTAAAGTAAATATTTAAACCTCCTTTTTCACTTTAATCCACGTTTAAGAAGTTGTCTAAAGTTCCTTGAACATTGTGACTGTTAATGTATTCAAATAAATTGGTAGTTGAGGGAGGCCGTGTGAACACATGTAACCTTATTTATAATAAGAACATAAAATATGAATAAATGGTTAACAATGTATTTTTGTAGCAGCGTAGGATCCTGTGTGCGCCTTTCATCTGCAGAAGCCCATTATGTGAACGTCCTGTGTGACATCTAATTCCACTGCAGAGTCAGAGACTGCGCACGGCCGCATTGTAAAGGTTCACTCACGGATTTACTGTTTGTCCCCGTGTCCAGGCCCCAGCACGACGTGCCAGGAGGACTCGTGTGCCAACCAGGGCGTGTGCCTGCAGCAGTGGGAGGGCTTCAGCTGTGACTGCAGCATGACCACGTTCGGAGGGCCACTGTGCAACGACGGTAGGATGGATTCCGCTTCTCCATTCATGAAGAGTCCCTTTTCAAAAAGTGGTGACAACAAAGGATTTGGCACCATTTTGTATCCATCGCAT
Organism: Chascanopsetta lugubris; assembly: GCA_016785325.1. Lineage (NCBI taxonomy): Eukaryota > Metazoa > Chordata > Actinopteri > Pleuronectiformes > Bothidae > Chascanopsetta > Chascanopsetta lugubris. The sequence goes on along the minus strand of JAFBJT010010382.1, from coordinate 13,032 downwards.
TCCTCCAAATGCAGGGCCGCCACCAAGTGTTTGCATTATGCTACTGAATGAGCTGATGTCTTTAGCAACGGGGGTGATGGTCGATATAGATGGTACAACCGACACTATGATGTTATAGTACGGAAGCTAAAGTGATTATTGTTATATTATCATCCAAGTATGTGTTGGGTTTACATATTACTCATAATGCTATTCCTATTACATGCTGTTCTTCAAATGCATTATCCTTCTCTTGAATACCTTTGCTTTTTTATTTAGTAGTATATTCTATCATTATTTATAGTAGTAGTAACAGTATTAGTAGTATTCAGTACGCAAAAAAACATCTTTGTTGACAGAAGAAAGCAGTGGCATCTCGTCATATGGAGCATAAAACATAATTTGGATACATAATGACGTCGAAGTTTGAAAGACTTGAATTTTTCACACCTCCCATTTTGCAACTGTTTTTATAGAGAGACCCTACAGGGCTCATGGGGGTATAGCGGGGTTGTCCACTAACAAGAAAGTCCGTGGTTCAATCTCGCGTCCCTCCAGTTCAGATGCTGGAATTGTCTGATTTGTTGTTCTGCGGATGATGTGTGGTAGAGAAAAGCTCTGCATATAAAATTGCAGTATAAATGCGAGGGTGAATCAATATTTATTTCTCTGTTTTCAGCCGAGCCTGAATCAGACATGGTAAATAGAATTTCTTATTGACTTTGCGCAAGCTCTCGATAACATAAAATGTCCTCTCAGATTCAGTCCCGATGAATCAGACAGGATGACATTCCTCATACGCATCGGATGCATGATTCATTCCTTCTGTGTAGCTCGTTAGAAAGCAGGAAGACCTCGGTGGAAGACGTTTAAAGGTGGGTGTTATCATTAGCAGCAGGGCCATTTTTATCCCGCGAGTTCACAAGGCATTTTCCTATTCCAGCTCATTATTGTTTCCAGTCTGTGTGCTATATTTGTGTCTCAAAATCAGTGCAGCATTTGCCAGATTTATTACATAATTAGCTTTTCGCAAACTTTCCCATCAGGCTGAGTAGAAAGGCCCAAGACTGTGCTGCCTGATGACTGAGATGCTGCGAGCTGATCAGAAAGAAAGACGCTTGACTTTAGTCTGAGTTGCTGAAACGTTGTATGTATGTGAGGAGGGAGCAGAGAGAGGGTGATAGAGCGGAAGCCTTCGTGTTTGTGACATCTGGCTGACAGTTCTGTAAGAGGGTTCATTAAATTTTGAGGGATGCACCACTAGAGGGAGCAACAAACATTGTGTTTTGCTAAATAAAACATCAAGAGCAAGGCAAACAAGGAACTAAAACAAATAAATGACATTTACAGGAAGGATGTACTTTATTACCACTGGGATGCATCCTGTGGAGAACTGTATTGACTGATATCATAACACACACACACACACACACACACACACACACACACACACACACACACACACACACACACACTCTCGGAGGCAGTCGATCTTTCATGAGATCAGAGGATACATGGATTTCCATTCTTTATTCCAATCTCAACCATAACCAATACCTTAAGTGTTCCCTTCTCCTTCCCTTAAACATTCTCCCACAATGATTTACATCTTTACAATTTGCACTTTGTCCCTTTTACAACCTCCTTTTTCAATTTGCAGGTTCACATGGTGTTTTTCTTTTCACCCAGGTGATCTTGCTAATTGAATTCGATCACATTCTCCCATTTAGTCCGCCTTGCAGTGTTTTTTTAAACTGTTGAGACTCGAGCGCATCAGGTCTGACATCGGGACCGACAGGTGCTAAGGAGCAGGAAGAAGGAAAGAACAGTAACCCCGTGTAGTACGGTGAGGAAGTCGAAGTGGTGACCTGCTGCAGAGTCTCTGTTCTAAGTGGAATCAGGAGCAGCTGTCTGACCTCACTGTCTCACCAGTGTTGGATATGAATCTGAATGATAAAGTTAAGCACCGTCACGAGTTTATTGTTATGCTAAGATGCTGAAGGCTTGGAGATGATGCAGCGTGGTGCTAGGCAGGGATTGTGCCACGGTGTGTGGCATAGTAGAAGAAAGGGGTCTTACATTTCCAATCACAAAGTCATGTGACCCGGATATGAACACATTCCAATTGTACAACAAAGCTGTGGCTTAAGAGATGTAGGTAAGATGGTTGGTTCGTGGTAAGTTCAGTGATAGAGCATGCACTTTGAGGTCATGGGTTCAGTTCCCAGCCCTTCTATTCACCCTCATATGTATGTCGCTTTGGATAAAAGTGTTTGCTAAATGAAGTTGGATGTATGTATACAGTGCTTTATCAGGTCTTGTTTACATTCACCCAGTCAGTATGAAAAAGGTGAGAATTGAACACACACACACACACACATATAAACACACCCAAAAAATTCCAACTGCAATTTAAAAGTTCTGCAATATTAATCTCTCTTAAAGACATTTAAATGGGCGTCTTGTTTTGGGGACTATTTACTGATTAATGTTTAGCTTTTGGGAGAACTGGGCTAATGCCTTGCTCTGCTTTTGGAAAATGGGCTACTTCCTTATGCCAAACATGCACAGGGGGATTTTGGTGCGGTCATTATTTTCTTCTGCAGTGGTTCACACAGTGAGGGGTGAATGAGCAAAGTGCTGAACTGCATTAAAGAGGAATAGGCACGGAGTGGGCACTCAGGGGATGACACAAAAGCAAAGGAGAGGGAGAGAGAGCGGCATAAATGTTAATGCCATCCGTGTCACTTCTACCATCCCGATAAGGCCCCGTCTTTTGTTATCAAGAGAAAGTGTTAATAGTTTCCTGTGCAGCCTCATAGCCCAAACATATCTGCAGCCTATGATAAGACTAAAAGGATTCTTCTGTCCGCGAGGTGTGAGCTGTGAGTGGAGCTCGTCCTTATCCCAGCTCTGCTCCTTTCACTCCCACTTTCATTCCTCAAACCCCCCGTTTGGATCAACAGAGGAGCAGGGGCCTCGTGCTTGGAGGTGTTAAGAGATATTTTTGATGGTGAACTCCTCGTGAACCTTTGCCGTGGTGTTCCAGGGAGTGAGACGTGCAATTTGGTAACTGCTCTTGTCTCCATCATACATATTCATCCCTGAGCAGGCCCATGGAGTTTGTTCCAGCGGTGGGGAACAGAACAGCTTACAAGACTTGTGAGCAAATTTCATATCTGAGTCTACCTACTGAGTGGAGTCAGCGGTGCCGCTCCTGTCATTCCTGCTGATCTGACAAAACAATAAGGGGAAAAAATAGCCCGGATCAATGTGCGAGGCCCTGGGGGACGCCATGTGTGACCACGAAAGCAGACACCCCCTCCTAGAAACCTCCTCCACTCCAGGTTGATCTGAACAAGTCCTTCAGAATAGTGAAGCGAGGCAGCCGGAGTCTGCCAAAGAAAATCTATGAGCGGGAGAGAAACCGAGCCGGAGATGGTTGGGTTTTATCTGCGTTGATGGATTGTCATGGGGATAGAAGGAAAGGAGGGGAGCGCCTCCGAGGGAAATATCACTCTTTACCAGATATATTTGCATAAGCTGAAATGCAGGCAATTTACAACAGAGCGATGTATCTCCGGCAAGAAGGCTCGCCGCCTTTTTCCCAGATATTTCTCCAGTGGCTCCTCTCGGCACTGCGCCGCCTCACAAGGAGAAAAACTCAGTTTCACAGCTACTGCCCCCCCTCACCCCCTCCTCCCTCCCCCACCCCACCCTTAACATTTACTGCCAGGATGAATTGTACAGCTGTCAGTCACAAATCACACCAGGGTCCATATCATGTGTGATTGCACTGACCATTCAATCCTACCTCTCTGTTGAATTCCAAATTCAAGTGTATTTCTGCAAGTGTTTAAGCAGGAAATGGTGTTTTCCTGCTCATTTTAATTGATTAGTAATCATAAGATTCAACTGGAACATAATTTGAAAAAAAAAATCTATCTTGTAGTTAGATTATTTCTTAGCAGGTCCAATTATTACACAAAGAAATATTCTGCAAATCGAAATAATTAGATAAAAGCCAGATAGCGGCTTTATTGCAAGGGGGAAAAAGATGTGTGAGCTGTGATGTTAATTCATTTTGATCGTGGAATATTAGCAGATATGTTTTAAAAGTAACATACCGGTAGGTGAACACAAAGTGAATATGCCATCTGAAATGGTGTGTATTCATCTTGGGAGATAATCCCAAAAGCTGATTTGTCATCAATGTTAAATGACAATACACACCCTCCAAACAAAGATTTACTCTTGACTTTCTGAAAATCCTTTGTATTCCCCTCCGAGGTTTGAAATGGAATATCAATGACTCCACTTCATGTCTCTTTTAACAATGAAAGAGGACGTGAACAAACAGCAGCGTGACAAGTCCTTTTAAATCACTGCCGTCCGAGTTCTGGTCACATAAACACAGTGTAGTGTTGTGTTCCCACTGGGATGATGCAGACCAACAGCTTGCACAGTGCAGTATGCATGGTGTGTATCTGCAGCGGGCATCATCTCTCACAGTGATCCATCATTTCTGGGGCCGGGGCCTCGAGTGTTTTATGATAAAAGTATTTCAACTTTGCAGAACGGCGCCGCACCTTTCGCTTCCGAACGGCAGTGGAGATGACGGCTCGGATATAAAAACAATCTCCACATCTTCGCTTCATCATCTCGCCCAAACAATCCATCTCAGGGATGTGCATTTTTCTTTTCTTGAATGAGCCGTGGACACGCTGGAGTCATATTTATAGAAGCAATTATCCCGCTGCACCCAGTATATCGGCGGGTGTGGGGTAATGTAAGGTCATGGCCAAGATGAAGTCGATTTCCCTCTGATCATCATGCGTGTGAAATGAATTAGGACAGCTGTGAGCGGTTTTAAGAGTGCATTTTCTTTCAGTACTACGAGATGTTTTTGATTCAAAGAAGTGCGAGAGTGGCATCTTGTAAAGTCCCATACTTCAGGTCAAAATCCTACAGTCCCTTTAAATCTATTGCATAGAATTGAAAACACTCACTGAAATTAGTCCTTTGAATATCGAGATAGACAACATTGGGAACATATAATGTGCATCAGTATTGAAATTCAATGGGTTTTTCTCAGCCTGTTAGCACTGAACTGAATAGCAACCTCAACCCTAGTTCTGGATCGGTGCAAAAGTTTCGGAAATGTTTTTTTTTTCTTTCATTTAAAACATATATTTGTGATTTATTTAGATGTTGCAAGGTTTTTTCCCCCCACATTTTAAAAAATTATTTTTTACAAATTTTCTACCCAATTTCAGTGAGGTATCCTCTGCATTATTTCCTACAATTATATACATACCAATCAGTACGAGACAAATGGGCACGGGGTGAAAACTTAATCTCCATTGTAGAAGTAATAACTAAAGTATTCATATTAAACTGTTGCCCGATTTAGGTCATCAGCCAAACCAGTATAACCAGGTCTTTCCATTTAGCATGTTAATATCTTAAAAAAGGAATCAAGTATGGTCTGGTCTGCTGCAGGAGCATCTTAAAGTGAGTTGTGTAATATCTGTGTGCATGGGTTTATAGTGTTGTTTGGTATATTTATTCTCTTCTGCCTTACACACAAACCACACACACACACACACACACACACACATATATGTATATATATGTGTGTGCCCTGTTCTAGTTTTCATTCATAAGATGGTTTGTGTGTGTGTGTGTGTGTGTGTGTGTGTGGGGGACGTAAAACTCCAGTCTAGACCTCCTGAGGGAGATAGCCTGCAGTGGTCAGGCGTCTGAGTATAATGCACAGAGACAAACAGAATAGTGTTTGCTGTTGAGCTAAAGTGGGTCGTGGAGAGAAGGCTACGCCTGGACCTTCACGCGATTCCTGTCTCGCCTGGCTGCTCATCCAGCCCGTCTTATTGCCTGAGCTATTAGTGCCATGTCAATATTGTATCAACAATGGACTCTGTGTGTGGCTCTCGTATCCATTGTCTCTGCCCAGGGGGCAAAGACGAGCCACCTCTTTCATTCGATTCCAAAGTGTCAGAGTCGATGCTAATTTCTCTGTCGTCGTAGTCGAGTTCGTCTGGGCACTGGGCTCAATATCCGCTATGTGATCTGTAATAGACGCGAGTCTGATGGCCCATAAGAACGTACAGTGGGAAATAAACGAGTGGCGTCTGTCGTGTGTTCCATCTTCAGGTACTCTAAAAACAACTACCCCATAACTCAGAGGGAGTGGCACGCAGCGGTTGCATCAGTCCACAAAGGCGAGAAGTCAAATGAATATTTCAAAAAGACGAGGAAATCGAAGAAAGTTCATAAGAAATGGGCACAGCCAATCCACAGAGAGGTGTTTGTGTCTGACAGTTATCTATGTGGTGTAAGTAGCAATGCACCAAGGGCCCGAAACCCTTTTAGACAAATGTATGATATGAAAAGTATTTCAAGATGTATTATCCGTCCCAGTTTAGCCCATTCTAAATCTTTTGCCATGCTCAAATTTCATATCCAATAAAATAGGGCACTTGTATCTCAGTACAGTTGTGACACACTCATAGACACGTATTCAGACGTAGGCAGGAAGTACTCCAGACAGTTCTGTCTCATTCCTCTGCGGAGACATGCAAGAATTAGACCACTTAGTTTGGTTTGGATCAATACAAGAGGACACCCGGCCCAGTAGTGAGGCCAAGTGGAGGGGGGGGGGCACTGGTGTAAACAGCCTGCTGTCACATGGAAGTAATGTTCCCTCTCTGCCCCGAACGTCGCCCTCTTTAAACGCATCCCGGCGAAAGGAATCTGGGGCTCTGAAAATGTTTGAGCCTCAGTGTGTTTTGAACGCTCGGCCTGGCTTCCAATGACCAATTGTGCCCCGAGATATGAGAGAATCGCTTTTAAGTACGTCTGTGTACTCACTTCACTGGCCTTCGTTGCAACAATGTGCACACACGTTTGTAAGGATTTACGGCACGTTCAGTGGAGAGTTGAACTGATGTGTTGTGTTGAAGGCTCTCAAATGCACAGCTAAAGGACTATTGTATAACCAATTCATTTGTTCTTTTTTAAATGGCATCAGTAATTCAATTAGTAATCGATGTTTACTTGATGTGTATTAGCCACATGTGTCAAACTCGAGGCCTGCGGGCCAAGTCTGGCCCGGCACATCAATTTATGCGAACCACAAAAGCTTAAAAGCCGTAAGATTCATGTTATAATAACACAGAGCTATGTGCTTACATATATTTTTTCATCTATGCAAATACATATGATAAAATAATTGTAACTTGAATACATAATAATCAAATCTGGAGACAATTCTTTTACCGTATCCTAATGAGTGATTAGTTATACAGTTACCAGCGGCCCTTTGAAGGCAACCATAATGCTGATGTGGCCCATGGTGAAAAAGAGTTTGGCACCCCCGGTCTAACCGATACATTATAAGAGCACCTCTCACATTAATGGTTTTAATGAATAAATATGGTCGTATTCATTATTTAATATCAACAAAGAGCCGAACCAACAGTTAATTAATCCCCAGTAACAAGAGCTGTGTTTGTAGCCAGTCCGTGATATAGCTTTTGCCACTGAACCATGACTTCTATCCTTTTCCACTAACTGTTAAAACACATGACTGAACTGCACTATTGCTGCAGTGGGTGGCGTCTTCCTTCATCACCATGAGCAGGAGAGCTGCAGTTTATTCCAAGTCAGTCACACACGGCGCCAGATGTGTATTAATCTGCTGCTGAAAATAGTTCCCCAACAAATGTTATAACCATTAATGCTTTGAGTAATGATTGGTAAAACGTCAATGCGGAAATTACCAAGCCCCCTTTTATTCCCATTTAATGAAGCTCTATTTTAACATTTGAACATCGTAAAATATTTAACCTTGTATTTATCACAAGCTCCTCTACAACTTAAGGCTGAAACCTGCTGCAAATCGGCCATTTATTCCGAGTTATGCTGCATGTAGATCCACTTTCACGCCTATCGTACAGTGTATGTCAGCGCCTGGAGCCGAATAGAAGAATGTGGATTTGCTCTCACACACATCCCATAGATGCCGAGTGCAGTTCCAAACAAATACGGACTTGATCTGTCCCTCAAGATTTCTATCACTGGCAAGAAAGTGTTTGTCGTTGAGCACTTGTCTTTTGTTCCGTCTTTAATTTTTTCTTCATCTGTGCCCAATTCATGGTCACTCTCTGTCCTAGTTATTTCCAATCATTTCCTCACACTGATTGAGTGTCTGAATTTAAATGGGTTTCTGTGCCAGGGAGCAGTAGCCATATGTGGGTAAAGGCTGTTGGCATGGAAACCAGGTCTCCTTTTCCTCCCACTGTGGATGCTGTAACATGCCTGTAACTTTACCCAGGCAGTGAATTGTGGGCTCCAGATTCACCAACACTTTTTTTTAAAGCTGAATACTGAGGGCTCATGAATTCTACTCAATACTTTGCTTGAGTGATGGCGAAACACGGAATTCAGCTGTGAGGACACCAGACAGATGACAGTTATTATGTGACGCACTGTCGCTTCCTGCTGGTACAGTGACATCAGTGTGGAGGAGCAGCAGCAGTGTCTGACATACAGTATGTTGGATGGCTTCATAAGACCACGCTGCTGCTCATATGTTGTGACAAAGCTTGGAGGGGGGGGGGGGTACACTCAGTTACATAGGATGAGTTATGTATGAAAGTCAGAGTGAGTCCCAATTCAGGGCCTACGGCTTGAAATTGAGTCTAGAAACACAGTCCTGTGGAAAGGACATTTCGGGAGCCCCAAAGGCCACTGTCCCATCTTCATTGGGCTTGTTTTGAATACAACCTGTGCCTGTGTGTCCTTTGGCATGTGTCACCCCACCCATGTGTCAGCCCACCCCCACCTTTGTGTCTTAGAAAGGCAAAAATGTCCTAACGATTCTTTAGAGAAGAGCTGGACAGGTCTTGACCGTGTACCCGACTGTAGAACCTGATCATGTCATCGGCCACGTCCAACGTTAGACAAGGCCATCTGCTGTAGACCAGACCTCACAGTGCAGACTAGACCTCACACCAGACCCCATTGTAGGCTAGTCTGTGCACCAACCCATACATGGTAGACTCAATACCATATACTGTAAACCAGACCATGCACCAGACCAAACTATAGTCTATAGACCAGACCATACACTATAGAACAGACTACGTATAAACTGTAAAGCAGATCATACACTAGACCAAACTATATAGTCCAGTCTTGTCGTGTAACATTGCTGCTGTTGAACATTATGGTAAAGTTAATTCCCCTGGTTCATTCAGCTGTTTTACAGCCATGAGACAACTCCTTTGATTAGACGGTCTAAGGTGGATCCACGTGTTTGAGACTGTTTGAGTCTGTGTTGCTCAGAGATAGAAGGATTCATTTGTTGGACACATCTGAAGAAAGAGTTGTGCCTCTTTGGCGAGGTCAGTTTATTCAAATGCATGCTTATGCTGCAAACCTTTTACGCAACCACTCCAACATCAACATTCACCATTGTATGTGTCAATGAACAATGTGAGCACGAGGCACATGTAGGTGACTTCATTGTGATCGCTGCAGTAATCAGTCTCGTCTAGAACTCATTGGAGTGCAGTGGTAAGAACCTAATCTTTGAGGTGTTTTTTATTAATTGGTAGCCGGAGGGGCCATGTTGACAGGAAATAAGAAGCTGTTGTTTCTCTACAACACAATACTAATTAAAGTCTTGACTCGGAGACGGAACATCTGCTAAACTACCCTGCTGGGTGAGACACTGACACTGCAAATATTCCCTTCTCTCATAAGCTCCGGCTATTGAACGTGACACACAGGAGAATAGATGGCGAGACTTTTAAAACGTCAATTTAGAAGAAAGATTAGCTCGTGCTTAACTATTGAAACTATTAGAAATGTAGCTATCAAATTCTGGCCATGATTTTAATGTCCAAGCATTTGTCATTTTAGAAAAATTTAGATTATTTATTTTACTCAAATTTTAAAATTGAGATTCTGATGGACATCAAAACTTGTTGGAGTCAAACAAATTAGTCCAGTGATGGCCACACAACAGGCAGCTAATTGTTATTATTATTATTGCTATTGTAAAATATAGGGGTTGTTAAGTAATTAATGTATGGCATTGCCAACAGTGATGATAACATGATGCAGTGATTCTGAGTTAATGGATATTTTGCATTATGATATCTAACTAACATATTATGGACATAAGTGTCTCTTTATTGTCTTGCACTAAACCCTATACATTGCCAATGTTGTGCTATCATCCCAATCTAAATGAACTATTAATTAGAACTGAAAAATAGGTATGGGTAAATATCAATGGGTAAATTTAAAACTAACACCAATCAGTACTGAAATTCCAAGATGATGATATAATGTGGTATTGATATTTTTACCCCTGACCCCAATAGGTACCTTTATTCATTCATTTTATTTGGTGTGATCACAGCTAGTGGAGGCAGACTACATAATCATGTATTGCTTCAAAATGTAAACAATTCTTGTTTTCTGACGTACAACTTAGAGCTCAAAGATTCTTGCGTCTTGTTTGCATTCAAACTTTGCTTTCAGAGGTGATACCTCTCACCTGCTGAGCTTATGGACCTTAGAAGACAGATGCATTTTCTTTGTGGTTGGTGAGATGAGACCAGTGTGGTGGATCTGCAGGTGTTGTCACAGCAGGCGAACCCTTGTTTGCCTGACAGCAGTTCTGCACAGACACAGAATATCTCCGAGGTTTGCATCGTGACAATGAAATGTATGTATGCAGGGACAATACATTGTAATACTGTAGAATTGCCCTCCAAATGAAATGCTAAAGTTAGTAGTTTGTTCATGCCCTTTAGAGTGAGTGCATGGCTATTGACAGGATGACATCATCTCTTAGTGCAGTGGTAAAGGTTTGCTCGGACGAAGGCACAAATGCAACATGGTTAAGTTTATGAAAAGAAGTTTATGAAAACACTTGAAGGTCAGAGCTCTTCAGCTGTCACTTTTACAGTAAAGATCCATTAGTTTTGGTGCAGAGCGGAACTATGGCTGTGCAGGAACATGCAGTTAGACCCCAATGTTTTCTTTGCCCATCTTTCAACCTTAAGTTCCTGCTCACATGAACCTACATTGTTGTAACGTCACTTAGACTGGATTCACTTCTCTCCATCTTAAAAAAACCAAGACCATGAAAGAATAACATAAAGATGTGTAATTTATGGCACCTTTGCACAGACTGATGGGATTGTTCTCGTTACGAGTTCATTTGAGCGATGTTACCAATAACATTTTTGCATCAGAAGACTGATGCATGGTGATTTGATAAACTTTCAATGTAGATTTGTTGAGCTGCATTTCATTTTCACATCCTTTAGCATTCAATTTTATATCAAGATATCCTCTTGTGATTATTTCATCAACTCTAAGCTGAGTGCAGAGTAGGACTCCGCCTCCTGTAGCCTTCCATTGGTGCAGTACTCCACATGTCACACATGTACCACGCCTGCAGTAGTGGAGCTTCCAAATAAACTTGTGAAATGCCACCATGCAGCAAATGCACAAACCTGAGTTTCACAAGGGGTTTTGTCAATGCAAACAAACAACTGCTTAGTATGTCTGTGCAGAGCCTTGTGCTTTGAGTATTATTAACAATATTCACAAAGGGCTTAGACAATGCAAACTCAGCTCTCTTTCACCATCATGGGGAGGTCGATAGAACTTTTCCATCCGAATTGTCCTTGAAGTCGACCGACTTCTGAAGTTTTTTATGCATAAAGGACAGATTTTATGTGTGGCACAACTCAAATCCTTTCTTATCGGCAGGCGGCAAGAAGGGAGGATGCACATAGATCACTCACTGCCCGAGCCAGAGTCAGTCCCAGGAACGGAGCTGTCCTCACAGAGTGATTTAGAGTGGAAACCCACTTAATAAGCCTGAAAGATATTTTAGACTTGATATTTGGTGTTTGTAGCCACCAATAACACTGATCCCTGTTGCCCATTCGAAAGATAGTGTTGAACATTTTGAACTGGTCTGTTATGATGAACTGGAAGTAATAGTGTTTCTGATGTATTGAAGTGTGTGGTCGACATGAAATAGAGGTGGCATGAGGCCAATTCAAATGTTTCATGAGCACAAGAAAATATATGCAGAGCAGCCTTCGACACTAGTCTGTGTGGACAACTGGATTAATGCCGGCTCACCCACTTGTGTTTGTGTGTGTGCGTGTGTGGCACACTTTTGCTAATATACATTGCGTGCTGTGCTTTAGGCTATTGACCTTTCATTCACCAAAGCCTTCATTTATATTTGAATGGCTCTGCATAGCCCAGGGACGGGTGTGACCGGTGTCCCCCTGCTCTGTTTTCCGTTCCACTATGTTGCATGTATTTGGTGAACTTTCACTTCTCTTGATGAAGTCTTGTGGCACCACGCGATCAGCTTGTCAGAGCGCCGTTAATCATCGAAGTTTGACCCCAGCGGAACTCTTCCTTTAAAACCCCTACGCCCAAACAAACTCATCGTGGTGCCTCTGGATCACTGGACTGCAACATGTCCCCGGCAGCTCAGTGTGTTGCCACTGGTTTTCCAATATCTTGCTAACTGTTGCATGATGGTCCCCTCTGAGCTCCTCTGCACACTTTCCATGCTTTTGATGTCTCATAGGACAGTGGCAGTAAATCAGAACACTCTTGCTGGTGATGCAGACAGTAGGAGACATTTTGAACCAGAATCACGAGGCACTCGTCCACAGAGCCGGTGCAGGTGGTTTATGCTGCAGCTCGCCAAGAAGCAAACCTGGTTGTTACCACAGAATGATGTCCCAGCCTGGGTTATGTCTCCCTCTCTCCTAAAGTAAACACTGGCAGCAGCTGCTATCATCCACTTTCCAGATACACTGTTCAAAATAGCAATTGGACTTAAATTCAACCTTTCCTGTTATAGTGTCTCTCTGGTCTTTTGAAAGGTGGAGAATGTAGGATTTTTCTAAAGATATTACAAAACAATTAATCAAATCAAATCAAATCAAATCAAAGTTTATTTATATAGCCCGCATT
>JAFBJT010010370.1:20357-38990 GCA_016785325.1 Chascanopsetta lugubris | reverse complement strand
TAATGATGATGATGCTAATGCTGCTGACAATAGTGCTGATGCCATTAGTATAATATTGGTAAGATTACAATGATCATCGTCATTTTTAATACCACCACCACTTATAATCCTATTACTCCTATTACTACTATTACAACACTTACATGGAAGAAGGGGTAATACTCTTATACTGATACTGTTATAGACTTGCCAGTGGCACATTGACATCTCCAGCTGGGACAAATGTTAATTAACTAATTACGCCACAAGAGGCCTCTGCTTTACAGTGATTTGAGTTCAGCCACAAGTAAACCTGAATTCCTCTATGATTCTTTTTTGCCTTTATTGCCTCTACCTTTATTACAATAGTAATAACGATGATGATCCACAAGAGGCCTCTGCTTTACAGTGATTTGAGTTCAGCCACAAGTAAACCTGAATTCCTCTATGATTCTTTTTTGCCTTTATTGCCTCTACCTTTATTACAATAGTAATAACGATGATGATCACAAGTTAGGAAGAAATAATAGTTCAATTCAACAATAGTAATATGATGATCATGACAATAACAACAGTGATTATTACATACACATTACAACAGTGTTAAATAATAATGATAATACTCCTACTACTAATACTAATAGTAATATAATAATGCCATTAACATTATACTAGTAAGATTCGAATTCGTTATGTTTACAACAAAGAAACGTCATACCTATAAACGTCATACCTATAATAACAATAATTTAAAAAATGAAAGTAAAATGACAATAATAATAATAATGGTTGTTATTATTATTGTTGTTATCATTATTATTATTATTACAAAGGAACTGACTGTCCACACATAAAATGGTAAAGTCCAAGTGTTGCTGTAATACCTGTTCCCTTCTGTAGTGTTTGTTTTGACATGAAAATTGTGAGCTGCGCCTTTAACTGTGCTCCAACGTTGTTTCGCGAGATTTGCTTCTGGCGCCGCGACCTCATGTGAGACACCTCCTGCGCGAGCCAGTCCGACGTTACCTCTGCAGAGGAGAACGCAATGGACCCCTGAACATACCCACACATCTTTATATTTTTGAACATTACTACCACAACTGTTGTTTTTATTTACACTTCCTCTCCAGCCTCGGTAAACAACAGCCTCCTCCATCTTGTCTTTGCTATTCATTCGAGGCGTAAACAGGGCGGCGCAGCGATGTGGATCCAGGTTCGTACCATAGACGGGAAGGAGACGCGAACCGTGGAGGATCTTTCGAGACTGACCAAAATTGAGTCTCTACGGCTGAAAATACAGGACATTTTCAATGTGAGCCCCCAGCAACAGCGCCTCTTCTACCGGGGGAAACAGGTAAACGACACTTATTACATATGTCCATACGTCCCTCCTGCACCATTGCCTTTTCTTTGGTCCTCTTCTGCTCGTTTCGGACCCATGCGAGCTTCCTGTTTTGATAGGAATTCGCCGATAGTTCTTGCGTAAGAGCACCCGGGGGTACGCGGTGTGCCAGCCCCTTGTGGGTTCGAGGAAAACGGCCACAAGAGATAAACGTATGTTGGTGTCATGGAGCAGTTTTTGTGTTGGTTGGTTGGCCGCATGCAACAAATGTTTCAGTTCTGCCGTGGACATGTTTGTTTACATTCCCGCGGCGTAAGAAAGTAGTGCGGCGCGCTCAGACCAACACAACTACGTCCTATATTTTACATATGCATCGGTTATTACCGTGTGATACCGAGTCCATCACTCAGCCATTCATCGTCAGACTCGTGCATGTGGTGTGTTATTACGATGAAGTTATTGACAATTTGAGGGAGGAGCGGACTCCACGTGCCCTGACATCAAAAAGCTAGTGTGGTAGTTGTTGTGTTTACACGCTGCTGTCACTACTGTACTGAGAGAGTGTAAACAGACCGTCCAGAATTGCACACACAACCTCTATTTGTTTATTTTTGTATGTTACGGTTGTCTGGCATGCATTTCTAAGCACAATCCGAAGATAACATCCACTATTGTATTTTCAAATGGAATAAAGTGGTCTAGCACTTTGACTTATTTGTCTCTTTAGAATGGGCCCTGGGAGTCGACATCAGAGGGGCCTCCTCCGTGTAGGGTGCAATGTGTCTACCAAGGATGGACACTACTTTTAGTGCCGTCCTTGTCCCAGTTTATTTACTGTGCATGGTAGAGGAATGATTTATTGGTCAAAGTATGTCCTGCTCCATTACACCAATTGGTGATATTCCCACATTCGCATGACAAGTATCGGACCTTTCCCCAGTTCATCTGTTCAGACACAGACCAAACAAACTAGTTGAATTTCGTAGCTTTGTGGTTATGGTATCAATCAAAGGCAGCTAACATTGCGGCATGCTCTTTTAATCCGCTAACAATGCAACCTGCTGCTTATGCTATTCAACTATATATATTCAACGATTCCCTTTTTACGATTCAGTCAGACTAGCATATTAACATTCAATTTTTAAGTCCAATGTTAGTCCTATTTAGTTCTAGACCCCCAGAATATGTATATCTTCTGTAGCGTCACATAAACACCGTTACGAGCTTCAGAAATAACATTTTGTCTTATCCGCATGCTAAAATAGTCTCTCCTCTTTAGTTGTATGGGGACATGAGATGAGGGATACTCAGTTGGCTGCTATATGCAACTTCCCCCCTAGATGCGACCAGATCCTGTTTACTACAACTTTAATTCTGTCTAAGAATAGTGCAAAAATAAATCTGCTTTGCAGGGATGAATTTGGTGTGTAGGTTTAATCCCTGTTAAATAAATAACTCCTCAATATTTAGCATGGTACATCCAGCAAAATGTATCTGTAAGTTCCAGGGCCAAAGCGAGGTATATACATATTACTACTTATATAAAAATATACCTTTTGGCTTTACTTTATCATTATTCCTGTGTGATTACATCTGTACTTAATTTCTAAGCCTTGTTCATCATCTTGTAAGATGTATTTACAATCATGTGTCTTTGTTTAAAAAGGTAACTTGGATTTAAATGAACACAACATGTACATTTGTATATTAATCAGGATGTGATAGGTAATAAGTGACCATGAAAAGCATGAACTGTATCCTTGGAAACAAACATTAGTTTTTCTTGCAATATACTAAAATGAGTATTGTTTTTTGAAAACTTCAACTCTTAATTATGTCTTTATTAACTACTGCTATAAATACTGCTAATTTGATATTAGTTGGAACCTTTAATAAGTATCATGATATTCATTTGTATCCAACTCTCCCCATCCTATGATATCAAGCAGGCAATGATGATCTAATCATGTTGCTTTCAAAAGCAAGGTCTACGTTGTCATAAATAAATTACACACATATTACAAACACATTTCTGCGCTTGTTGTAATGTCACTTTATCCGGAGGTGAAACCAAATACTTGTCCAAGACCAACATGAGCCTAAAATAATGTTTTGAGTCTTTAGGCTACAACAAAGCTGGAATGTTTACTCACTAACCAGGTGGGGTGGGATTCCCTCTCACTGTGAAATCATGTTAAGTTAGAAATGTGACGATTCATGTCTTATTGCGAACAGATGTTGCTGGAGTTTTTTTTCCCCCTCGTACAAAGAAATAAGAAAATGATGTCATTAGATGCCAGCATATCGGAAGAGGCTGCCTTAGATGTTGTGGGTCATGAACACAAACACAAATTCCTATTGTAATCCAAACTATTTTTTAGTAGTAGAATTAATCAGCAGTCAAAAAAGTGTAGATCTGAACTTTTTGGGTGTAGCTCTGTAATTTTACAAAATTCTTGTTTTTGTCTGATCTGAAATCTGCATCCTTTCTAAGCTCAGTGCGTTGAGATATATGAACACTACATAATCAATATATATAACACAGACAGATCCTGACACAATCTTTCATGATGTGGCAGAAGTTTCTGAAACCTTCCAGTTTCCAGATTTGGACGCTGTCTCCATGATTAATTTAGCATTTGTTGCGAAGGCATTACAAACCTGATTTGAATGCCGAATGACCCAGCCAGGAAAATTATCCCCAAGAACATCTTGGCCTACATGATGCGCTGATCTCATACTATTGACAATTTGTCACACTTGAAAACCTGAAAAGTTCCTTTATGGATTGTTATCAGTCCTCTAACCCTTTTCTTGTGTGTAATTAAATGATAACGAAATCGAGCAGACGATAGATTCCGTGCCACAAATGATCATTTTCTTCTCCGTCTCTGACGTGTATACTGCACAAAAGACAAGAAATAATAAGTGTTGTTGGGAATATTGATAAAACACATGTATTAGTCAGTGGAACCATTGTTTAGTTGGCCCGCTGAGGACTTATATAAGTTACTTTAATTGATCTGAGCAGTTTTCTCTCGTGTGACTTCCAAAGACCATCAGTACGCAGCAGAGAGCACAACCGCCCCCCCTCCCTTAAATTAAGGAATGTAGTCCATACCATTCCATACAATGTGTGTTTAGCCTTGCGTCATTAACAGATGAACTGCTGTGTTTGAATTAACAGAATATTGGAGCTTTGGCTGCAAAGACTAATTCCCCTCGAGTAAACATAGTGTTTCCTCCATTTCGCCGGAAAGTGAAGCGGGGAGAGTAGATCAGGGGGATTTCCATGAGTTCAGTGATTCAAGGAATGATCCAGTGACACACGGCGCACACTACTAGCTATTGCCCTCACATGCATGCACGCACGCAGCCATTGCCAGCGCTCTGCTAGGATTTAGACTCGTAGCAGAACAACTCAGTCTAATTCCCTTTTCAAAATGGCGTCTTGTTTTTCCCTCCAGCTCACTGCGCACGCCGCCTCACCAGTTCAAAGTCACACTTGCCCTTGAGTCGGCCGGGTCTGGAGCCAGCAGCCGCACAATTTTTTGCCACAGTGTTTGTTTTCTTTTTTTCTTTTTTGTAATGTTTTTTTTTTTTTCCAATTTGCCCCCTGCTCCTCGTCTCGTCTCTTTCCCTTTCACATTAACGTCTCATATCACTCACGTTCACGAGCGAGCAGGCTCACACACACCTTCCACTGTCCATGCGGCCTTTTCTGCACAACGCCTACCCTCGCCGTCTCCAACTATGAAAAATTAAACGCACGGTTACTGTTTATCAACGGCTTTAAACCTCAGTGTGTGCTTCACATACATGGCTGCGCTACGTGTGTTATTTTCTCCTCTGTCAAGGCAGCAACATGTTCACGCTGTAATAGTTGGGCCATCTCCGACCAGCAATTACCCATTGTTAAGCCGTAGGAAGGCATTACTGACTCACCCCCTTTCGCACACATAGTTGCCGTGACCTAGATATCGTCACAATTTGATTATACATGCATTGATGTTGAGGCTGCTCGATTGATGACTTTTCCTTTGTGCATTGCTGAGCTTTAGATTTTCGTAGGCGATTCCAGGGGAAGCAGATTTGGCTGCAGCCATGCATGTACACAGTCACACCCTTCTTCGACGGATAGGCCGAACAAAGAGCAAAAGACAAAGAGGGGCATTAAAACCTAGTCTACAACTGCTGGCTTTTCCAACACTCCCACATGTTTTCATAGTTTTGCCACTCCCACTTTTACCCGTAGCTCGTCTGGTGCTCAAATGTCCTATCTGTACGCTGTCGACTCCTGCACATGCATTGTAAATAGAACTGCCTCTTGTGCTTTTTTAAAAGCTTAGGTTGCCAGAGGAGTTCTCAGGCCATTATTTATGTCCATAATTCTCACATGTTTTATTATATGTGGGCCATTTTTAGGGAGGTATTACAGCACATGCACCACATATGAAAATGAAAGATGAACTGCAGGGGACTTGGAGTAAATTGATATATTTGCAGAAATGCAGTATGATTGTGCAAATTGTTGTTTTCATTACTCTAGAATGAGCCCTTTCTTATTTACGTCTGGAGCAGGTCTTTTCTGTTGAGGTCGCCATGTTAAATCACCATGTTTTTACAGAACCTCAGAAAACGTACAGCTACAATATGTTCTTTTACATGTTTGAAAGGGAAAGGGAAAATGGAAGGTATTGAGTAACAATAAAAAAAATAATAAAAAAGCCGAAGACATCCAACTTTGACATACTGCTTTGCGTGGCCCACGCTTGTGTGCACATAGTGCGGGGAAATCTCATCTTGCATGTGTGGTGCTTTCTTTGTTTGTCTTCGGTTTGCTCCTTTGTACACGCAAGCCACTTACCTTAAAACGCTCCTCTTCTTTCATAGTATTAAAAATCTTGAAATCCCTGACATCACCTCTGACAGACAACACCCAAATCTTGTATCATTACATCCCTGTTTACTACTTTAATAACATTCACTGTATTTTTGAATATCACCTAAAGCAGGGGTGTCAAACTAGTTTGAGTTCAGGGGCCACTTAGTGCCAGATTTGATGTCAAGTGGGCCGGACCAGTAAAATCATAGCATGATGACCTAATAACAACAACAATTTCAAATGTTTCTGTGCAGTTTTCTCTCATTCATAAACACAGTTGAAAATTGAGTGTAAATGTTCATAATACTAAGAAGTATTTAAGGAGTTATTTACAAATTTGGACAACATGGCAGCCTGTCAAAACAGAGGGGTGTTGATCCTCGCCGTGGATGAACACAGCTGCAATTTACAGCTTTTTTGCAGGTTATTATTGTCAAGTAGCGTTGGAGTTTTCTGAAAAGGAAACTACTCACCGTCGGTGGCATCGTTTTAGGAACTCTGACCTATTTTGTTAAGTGAAAAAAGACTGGAGAAAGACATGTTGGGGTTTGTGGTTTGGATGCTCTTCCCACCATCTTTTCCTTTACCATGAAATCTCCTCTCTGCCCAGCACGCAGAGTTTTCATACGCATTTTACACATATGAAACACAATGTCTTGTGTTTCATACGTGTAATATTGAGCAAGCCTCCATGAATTCACGGTTTATTGCTTTTACTCCGGCTTTACTCACACTTAAAACGGTTCCATGTATTTTATTAGTGTTATGCAAGCATTGATAAGAGGAAAGTACCGCCAAGTGACTTCAATTTAAGGATGATTTCGGAGATTTCGGAGATTGTGACAGCATGTTAACACATCCATGAAATGTACTGTAACTGCAGAACATTTACTCGTCCACAATAATTGGAACTATTTCTACTATGAAATTTAGATGCAAAACAATATTAAAAGGCGTTTTGTTCAATGACAAAACTGATAACAATGATGTTGAAAGCAGCCACAGGTCTTTCTCTTAAGTCATTGTTTGATACTCTCTCTGAACTGGTACTTTGGTGTCGCTAACAACAAGATATATGTGTTTGAAAGATCACCTTTCAAAATGCAAATAAGGCATTAGCCCTGGGGAGATGTACATTTTATTCCTCTATGTCTCTCTGTCTGTCTCGCTCTCTCTCACACACACACACACGCACAGACATAAACACACTTGGTTTCTGTTTATGCTCAAATCTTTTGAGAAATGATCAAGTCAAGTGTCTGGCTGGTTGTGTAAAGCTTTGTTATGATGTGAAGCTTCCCCCAGAAATACAACAACAGCATTTCACTTCACGTCACGTAATGAAGACACAAGATACCGGTTGCTTTTTTTTTTGTTATGCTGCACCATTAATGATATGAACAATGCCACATCTTTAAGGGTGACATTCATCCTGCACAAAAGAGAATGTCAACGTGCCCATGTTATTATCAGACAGACTTCATCTTGCATCAACATACGAAAGCCTTTTCCAAATAATGCCTGTGCAGATGGCGAGGCTTTATGTGGAGCTGGTTATGCCTGAATTTTACACCTCGCGGCGAGGCGCCGGCGGTGATGAAGTCAGCGTGCAAAGCAGGTACAATCAGCACAGATAAATCTATGAGGTTTGGTGCAGTGCGAGAATTTTTTTTCCCTGATGTTTGAATCCAACCCTGCATCAACAGCTCGGCAGTCTGCTGTTCAGGACGCCTTGTTTCTCAATGCAGTATCGAGCAGTGAAAGACAGACAGAAAGCCGAGGATACACAATTACTTTGTGCTAAATCGAAGTCTTAGCTCGGGCAGGGAGGTAGACAAAGAAACGCTGAGATAGACAGACCGACACACAGGTGAGTATAACAACTACTGTATGGCTGTGTTTGCGCCACTGCTGCTCTGATCTAAATTTCATGAGACTATTAAAATCAGGGAGGGATGGGGGAAATTGCGCTTGCTCCCTCCACCGCTCTGCCGCTCCACGCCTCCAACCGCTCTGCTCCTCGCTGTTAAATAACGAAGAGGAGAAGGAGAGCGAGAGTGGCGGCCATGCTTGTCTCCCCAGCACAATGGGCTTGTGGGTTTGAGGCTTGAAATGAATAGCTGATGCCTGTAATGAGTCGGCGTGTCCGCCATAAGCTCAATTCCTACGGCCGCTGCCGTACCGTATACGTAACAAGAGATTGGTTGTGGTAACGGAGTGCGATATGCGATATTCTAAATAGGCCCTCGTTTTTTTTGGGGCCATTTCAAGAGATTATTTTTTTATTCCCTTTTTTGAATTGAAAAAAAAACCCTCTGACACCCCTACGCTATGCTGCCTGAAAGGATCACCGGCAGTGTGGTGGTGTCGACTGAGATTGTGTACATGATTCAGGTTCATGGGGTTGGGGGTGGGGGGGATGCTCTCCTTTGGTCGTCATGGCAACCCAGTCATTTCTTTCCCCACAGCTACATCTCCTATCATTTTAATTTATGTATTTGTTTCGTTTTTTGGGGTAAAACAAGAAATTGTGGTGGGATACAGGTGAGCCCTGAGCATCTGTCTCACCCATTTTAGACCTGAAAACAAATCAACACATACATTATCAGTAGCTACAACAGGATGCCTGTAATGTTTCTTTACATCATCATTTCAGCCAAATCACATAGTGTAGTCAAACGTATTCAATCAATAGAGTAAATGCTGCCTCTTTTGAGAGCAGCAGACAACAGATGCTTTAGCAGCGGACTCCTAAGCAACATCCTTAAACACCGCCGGTGTGTTTAAAGGCTTGTGGATTTACCGAAGTGCCGTGTGTGCGAATACAGAAATATGCTCTATTGAGTGAATCCGCAGCACGCTGGAGTTTTCTCACATTCGGCTCCACATCATCTTCGTTTGTCCTTGACAAGCAGCCGCATGGAGTTGTCCGAGGGCACTCTGTGCTGCAGTGGTGCTTGTTTTCTATCATGCATGTGCTCGGAAGGAAAATTGGGGTGGAGAGAATTTTTGAAAAAGAATATCCAGGTCTCTGTTGGAATTCACACTTTCAGTCTGGTATAATGACTTGCAGTCATTGCCATAACAACCAGCTGACAGGAAAACCTTGGAATTGATTCCCTCCATGAGATTGTCAAATCAAATCTGGGCTGAAATGTATTTATCTGCTTTTGACTCTAAGCACTATGATACCTTTGACACTAAGCCATTAATAAGACTAAGCAACTGCTGTATTCAGTGTTAACTAATTAGCACTATCCACAAGTATGGATTTCATTACATTTTTCAGCAGCGTTGCCCATACCATTATATTAGAGGGGCGCCTTACCCAACGGCATCCTTTGCCCCCCCATACGGTTCAAATTAATTAATTTTATTCAATCAAATGTTTTATCTCGCGCCAGATCACAACAGATGTCATTTAAGATTACCTTTCCTATTGAACCTTGTTCTTTTATTAACAAACTACAGAGTTGTATGTTATTTATCTTATTTACACAACGGCATGTCATTTTTATCACTACGTGTTCACGCATGTACGATTGTCCTCTGCTCTCTGTATCACGCACAGCAGAGTTCCGCCCCTTTAAAACCTTTACATGATTATAAATTCATGAAAATGTGACAAAAATGACCAAAATCGTACACGATGCACCTTTTTAAGTGTTTGTGTCAGTGTCCGTGTGCGCTCCCCCAAACCATGGGAAAACACTGTTCAGTATAATATTTCTGTTGATTTTGATTATGTTTTTGGTTACAGATGGAAGATGGGCAGACGCTATTTGATTACAACGTAGGCCTCAATGACATCGTCCAGCTGCTGATTCGCTCTCAGACCGATCCCCCAGACAGCCCCGCCCCCAAGGACTTGTCGGTCGTCGCCTGCAGCTCAGCTCCCCCGACCAACTCCAGGTCTGAAAGCCATAACTCCACAGCTCCCGTCTCCCCTCCCGCTACAGAACGCAACATGGACAATGACAGAAGCGGCAGCGTTATCAGTACCAGCATTGTTAATGAAACCAAGCCGGACACCAGCACCACCAGTAACTCTACCAGTAGCACCAAAAATGGGTTCAAATCATCTAGTCCGGAACGGGACACCCAGCCCCCCACGTCCAGCAGAAGCACACTAATTGACCCAGGCGTCGGTGTGTTCAAGGTGAGAACCTCATGAACCATTTGCATAACTGTTTGATAAAATGACAGGGAATTTAATCTCCCATAAGACAAGACAAAGATATTCCAGGAGATTATGCCCTGGTGATGTTGAAAGTGTAAAATGAACTTGCTACTTGAGGTTAATATGACAGCAGTATTTAATCTGCAGTTTTTATATATAAAAAACTGCAGATTTTTATATGAAGAGAACTTTTGTATCCCTGCAATAGTATATACTGTACATCAGGCCTATTCAAATAGTGGCCCGAGGGCCACATGTGGCCTAGAACCAATGTCTGAGTGGCCCAGAATGTGGTTTAAAAAAAAAAAGAAAGAAAGAAACGATAGGAAATATTTGGCACTATTTTTTTCCAGGCACCTTTAACAAGTTATGTTTACTTTAACATTTCGAAATGTCGCCACTAGCTCAGATTCCGTCAGTTAAAGATTTAAAAAAATGTATGAATGCACCTTTTGATGTGCATTTGTATGATGTGACCTACTTCTACTCAGAAAGGTCAAATAAAAATGACTTTTGTTTCCTTACATGTATTTGCTAGTTCCTGGCGCTGAAAAATATGCTTGGCCCAGCTAAATTAGTAGGTTTAAAAATCTGGCATGACTGAATTTGTTATTTGCCAGGTCATTATTGTAAATGAGAAGCTGTTCTCAATTGATTTTACCTGGTAAAATAAAGGTAAAAAAACAATTGAGTAATCCTGCTGTACATTAACACTAGAAATATATCGAAACGAGTATCATTCATTGTGAATGCAATGATTTAACTTTTGTTTTCAGCAGCAGTCTTCAATTTATCCCTTTAACTGTGTCGCAGCACTTTAGACTTCTTACAAATGATGTTCTGGCCAAAACAAATTAAATCTACTTGCATTGTCGAGTGCCCTTGTGCGACAATACATGTGACGGTACCTTTTAAATCTCTCTGCGTTTAACTTCTATTCCTGACCTGCATGTATTAATGGAATAATGACGTGCACACACAAGCATCATTCCAGGAATGCACGAGCCAAAACCACACATGAGGCAAATTCCAACCAAAGTAGATGCTAGAAAAAAATTAATCATCAAAGCTAATAGGCGTGAGTCTACTCACTGTGTTCCACTCGTCTTTCTGACCTGCATGTCTGAGAGTTTACTGCGTAGGACTGGGCTTGTTTCATTGCCAAATGTCCAAATCCAGCACGCAGTCAGATCAATACTGTAAGTGTAAGTAGATGAGCTGGAAACTGTACAACTTCACTGGATATCAAGGTCACATGCCTTCGCAGGCTTTCAGCCTTCGCTCAGTATTCACCACCAGACACGACCAGTGCAGCAGACGAAATCCATCTCCAGAATGCCTTTCAAAGATTTAGCCCATATGCATGTAAAGATCATGAAACTTAAAAGAATCAAGAAACCGTTTTTCTTTCATTTCCCCTATCTATCACACTGAGTGGTAACTTGCTCGAGATCATGGAATTCCACCTAGTTTTATTAATATTATGTGTATCACATATCCATGTTTCGATCAGCTTTAAAGGTGCAGTGTGTATACAATTTTGGAAAGGGTGAGGCGATGGATACAACATGTAACTCTGCCAGTAGATGTCATCAAATCTTACACATTGTATCTTTACAGGCAACATGACAGAATGATTATAAATCAATCTTAAATGTCAGAAATGAATTCTGTTGATGTGTTGTAAATGTGCCAAAACGTATCGTGTTTCTCTTGAGATGACAGAAGTATGGGTACCGAGGAGACCAGGTGTTATTTCTGTCTTTGTGTCTCCTCAGATTAACGAACTGGTGGACTGCAGAGATGTCAGCATCGGGGCCTGGTTTGAGGCCTGCATCGAGAATGTGACAGAGGCTCCCAAAGGACAGATAACCAAGGGCAAGGTGGGCCGGCCTTCCAAAAGGACTAATGGAAAACTGGAGGCCGAGCAGGCGCAGGCTCAGGCGCAGGCTCAGGCTCACGGCCAGGGCCAAAACACAGACAGTAACAGGAATAACGTTGTGTGCAACTCGGAGAGCAACGGAGCCTCCACCTCTCAGACGGACTCTACGGCTGCTACAGAGAGCAAGGAGCGGGAAGAGGACATCATTTACCACATTAAATATGAAGAGTAAGTGATGGCTATGACGCTACTGCGACTGAGCTGACTAACAACGACAAACTGTTTTGTTTTTTGTGTTACAATTCAGGTGTGCAAAATTTGCAGTGGAAGGGTTGTAGCTTTTGTTAAAATTCATGCCGCACATCAAATTTGATGGTGTGCACGTTCATCACTGCGTATACAAGTCACAATACATCCGAAATTAGTGCCAGTTCTGCAGGTATGTGCATCCGTCATCATTACAATGCGCGTGTGTGTGTGTGTTTGTAATTGTGTGCTTGTGTGTGTGTTTTCATGGTACTTGTGGCTGCGAGCATCACTAAGAGTGGTTTTGGCGCATTGGGAATTGCAGTCTCTGCTCCCGTCTCTGTCTCCCGGTAGTCTAAGGCTATAAAGAGAGGGGGGGCTAGTGTCGTCGATGCTACAATTTGGACTCCATCTCTCGCGCTTCCCCCCTTTTTCCAGCAAATTCATTCAGAAGCGAACGTTTCCATGGCAACCCATGAGTTCCTAGGAGCATTACTTCTTTGCTTGCCACCTTCAGCTTTGTCTGTAATTGCTGTGAACATGCCACTGGTGAAACATACCCTCCTCACTGCGTCTATATGTGTTTGTGCGCGAGAAAATGTAATAATACAAACAACGTTTAGCCCACTTCTAATTTAAATTGAAGGATTTATTTTGGATTAATCTTCCTCTTTGTTCATTCAGATCTTAGTTTCTTTTTCACACCATATTCCCCATTTCCTTGATATGTCAGTCAAGAGGGAGACGTGATATTGCTGGACACTTGCATCCTCACCATGACATTTACAAAAGCAGCATTTGTGTTGCTGGAATATGATATATACACTGTTGTCATATTTAATCACTGCTTGTGACTTCCAAAAAACAAATAGTGTCCGACTCTATCTTGGGTGAGGTGATTTTTTTGACTAGCCTCCTCACACCCTTGTACATCAAACCTTTCTGGACGTTTCTGCAGAACCTAATGAGCCACAGAAACAAAGAACGATACGAAGAGAGAGTGTCCTTTGTGCTGCTGCTAGGAATTGAGGTTTGTGTGTGTGTGTGTGTGTGTGTGTGTGTGTGTGTGTGTGCGTGTGTGCGTGGGTCAGTCATATCTAGCTTCAGACTAAATCTTGGCTAAGGCCACTATAATCTATGTCACTGCATTGATGGTACAATCCACTGGATTAAGCGATATCTAGTGGTGGGGATGCATGTTGCAGCTGAATACAACTTAGTTTATAGCTGTTTGAACTGAAGAGCGCCCAGAACTGACTGTTTCATAATTAGGAATTAAGAGGTGTCACTAGGATTTCAAGCTGAGACGGCTGGCATGTCTCTGACCTGTGGGCTGTGCGAGTTTTAAAGATGCAGTGTGTCAGAGTTTGTAATTTCTAAAAAAAAATTACAAAATAATTAGATACTGACATTTTCATGAATTTATTTAATGTGTATTCCCACTAGGAGTGGTCCCAAAAGTGGACATACTTAACATCTTCTGACTTTTAATGACAACTGAAGTCTACCATAGCTTCTCCTGCACGCTCAGAAGAGTGAGGGTGAAGTGATGGATACAACATGCAACTTCACCTCAAGATATCCCCAAATCCTATACACTGCACCTTTAAATAGATTTTTACAGCAACTTACTCTCATTGACTCTCTGTGTTAAACCATTTGATATGATCATATAGACTCGTATAAAACTGGTTGATACGCCCAAGTTGCATTTGTTTACATGGATTTTAAATTCATGGAGATTATATTAATTTGGAGATCTATGCCACTACATTGGATGACTCTTTCAAATTCAGCTAATTGGCTCTTTGATACGAACGCAGAAACATCTCATCGTAGGATTGAAGTTATTTTAAAGGTGAAAGCTTTTGGTGAAAACCTCGATTATGCACAAAGCCCAGGATAAGAG
This sequence comes from Chascanopsetta lugubris, assembly GCA_016785325.1. Taxonomy (NCBI): domain Eukaryota; kingdom Metazoa; phylum Chordata; class Actinopteri; order Pleuronectiformes; family Bothidae; genus Chascanopsetta; species Chascanopsetta lugubris. Next base: position 24,567 of record JAFBJT010010370.1, on the reverse strand, counting down.
AGACCACTGCCACTTTCCCTTACCACCGAGAGGCAATTAAATTCAGATAGCTTGTTTAGTGTCAGCTGTTCAGTTCAGCTGCTTATCACTAAATAGAGGATTTCTCATTTTCCTCCGTTCCCTTTTCTCCTTCACACTCGATGTCAGCTCAGCTCACAGAACAGCACTAATGATGGCTCCGGAGCAGAGGGGCCCCACAGTCAATAGATCCTATTTCACAACTGATTAAATACTTTTCATAATTTCAGTCAGGTAATAATGTGAGTTCCCTTAGTACAGTGAGAGGTTGTGGAAGAATTCAGAAAACCAAGCTTTTCAGCCTCGGTCCATGGACTTAATATAAAGATGGACAGTGACGTCACCCGTTGGTTTCAGCAGAGTGGTTTTGTGGCAAATTGTGGGCGAGGCCCTTGTCGCCATCTTGCCGTATCCTAACTCCTCCTGGTTCCCTGTTGGTTCAAAAACGGGTATAGAGGCGGAACACACATGGAGCTGTGGTGCCGTCACCTCATCCACGGTATGTGCCATATCGGCTCGGGTGTCAGTCAAGAGACCACGCCCTAAATAGTGCGCAATTTCAAACGTGGATGAAATAAAAACAAGCGAGTTCGAAAAAAAAATTCACCCCTGTACAGTTGTCACGGTAACACGTGTGACTGATTGAGACCAAAACCCAAGTTTGTACCAGGCTTTAAACATGTTCCATTCACCTCTAAAGTTGACCATTTTAACATGGGGGTCTATGGGGATTTGCCCCCAGTGGTCGCTCTATGAACTGCAAGTTTTTTTCACTTCCTATTGTGCCTCATCCGTCTGCACCGGAGGTTGCCCCTCGGTTTCAGATCGGGCACACGAGACCACTCTGAGCTTGTGTGGCCCCGAACTCTTCTTCTCCTCCCCTCGTGTTACTCTCTATGTTCCCCTTCTTGTTCACGCTGAGCCCCATTGTGCTCCCAGGTTGATGTTCCTCTGCTGTGTGTGTCTTGTGTGTGTTTTTGTTGCTTGTAATAACCCCCCACCCACCCACTTGCACACATACACACATATGCACACTAACACCGACCCCCCCCCAACCAAAAACCACAGTAATCCCTTGGGCCTAAAAAAGGAAATCCCTGCACTGTGCCCCAGCCTCTTCTTCTTCACTGTAACAACTCTTACAGTTTGCCTCCACGGGCTCTCTCTCTCTCTCTCTCTCTCTCTCTCAAGCCAGTTTACAATAGCTTAAAATATGCGCCGCAGCCCTGTCAGCGACGAGGCGAAGCTCATTGCACACGTGTCCTGACTGGAAAAAAAAACACGTTAAGATGTTTGCAATCCCCGTTAAGATCGGTGGTTTTTAGCCCGAGCTCAACATGCACGGTGCTGGTTCTGTCTCTCTCTCTCTCTCTCTCTCAAGCCAGTTTACAATAGCTTAAAATATGCGCCGCAGCCCTGTCAGCGACGAGGCGAAGCTCATTGCACACGTGTCCTGACTGGAAAAAAAAAAACACGTTAAGATGTTTGCAATCCCCGTTAAGATCGGTGGTTTTTAGCCCGAGCTCAACATGCACGGTGCTGGTTCTGCGTCAGTGCAGATATTACCTCGTTTAGTCACAGATTTCTCCCCCTTAGAAAATGTGGAAACACGTGGTGCTTGCTCAAGCACACAATCCTCCCGCTTCCTCCCTCACTTCACACACTGCGCGGGAGGACATGCAGCCCTGTTGTGCAGTTAAACTTCAGCGGCAACACATTTCTCATCGGTGAGCTTAATTCCAGGTCTCGGTGAGAGGGATAGGGTGAGCTGTCCCTTCATCTCTGTGTCGGGCCAGATCCTTACAGCTTCATTATGATCGGCAGGCAGGAAACCAGTTAACCTCCATGCGTCTGGCATTGAGCACTTGTTCGGCTCGTCTTCAAGGAGAGGAGGACGCTTATAAATTGTGTGGAATGCACCTTTAACGTAAAGGTGGAGTGTGTAAGATTTCGGTCCCGAGAAAATATTGCAAAACAACTACGTGCTGACATTCTCATAATCACCTAAATGTATTTTTGTTCCTATTACCCTTAAATGAGCCGGGCCTCTTTGCGGGTGCCACCATGTTTTTACAGTAGCCCAGAGTGGACATACTATCTTTTAAAAGGTGCAGTGTGTAAGATTTGGGAAATCTTTTTCTATTGCTACAGGTAGATTTTTTTTTACATTTTCATATTCACTGTAATATATGGTTTGTTGTTTTCATTACCCCATAATCAACCCTTTTGCTTTCAAAGTTCTGTGTGTAAGATTTGGTGACATCTACAGGTGAAGTTGCATGTTGCACCCATCACCTTACCCTGCCCATCCAAGCATGCAGGAGAACCTATGGTGGCCCCGGGTTATCATTCAAGCTCAAAAGATGCTTAATACGTCCAATCTGGGCTACCGTAAAAACATGGCGGCCCCCATAGAGAGGACCCGCCCCTGATGGACATAAATATACATTAATGGGCTCATTTTAGGGTAATGCAAAAAGCAAGTATTATACTGAAGTGACTATACAGTAGTATAATGTCTCTATGTAATTGTTTTGTAATTCTTTTTCTACATATAGAAGTGCCATAAATTGACCAAAATCGTACACACTGCTCCTTTAACATCAGGAGCTAGCTCTCTCGACAGAGGCCACCATGTTGCACCACCATGTGTTTTTATTGGCCCAGAATGGACAGGTTAAACACGTCTTGAGTGTTAATGATTACTACCACGTGCTCAGAAGGGAGGGGGTGAGAGTTGAGGGGTATTCAGCTGCAACATGCTACTCAAACCACTAGATGTCACTAAATTCCACACACCGTATCTTTAAGACCTTATCAGCATCATGTGTGTTTCTAGTTGAGTTTGTAATGAAATATATTTGCTTAAATTTAGTCATGCTCTTCGCAAGAGTTAGATCAAAAGATAAGACTTTCCCCTCTTGGATTAATGCCTAATTTTACTTATTCATTTAGTCCAGAGTGTGAAAATGACACGCCTTTGTTTAAACGGGAGCGCAGGGGTCTTGTGGTGGCCGAGGAAAGCAACTTCCTGGAGTAACGGCTAGTTGCCTGGCAACCTGCAGTGACGTCAATGACGACAAGACCTGCATTGTTGTCGAAAGGTGAACCGACGTGTTTCCCAAAAAGTGCTCCTGAAACACATGGCAGTTCATTTTACCGGGGTCAAACTGTTACGTATGTCGTATGCTCTGTTATGTCTGGCTTCCTTCGAGCTAATGGTGGTCCTGCAAACGTATGTTCTGCTCAAAGCCGTGGGCTGACTCCGTCCAACTGCTTCTGCCAGTGGCAGTAAGGTTGCTGTATTAAATTTGAATTTGGACGGAGGCCATTGCTGTGAAAATCTATCTTAATCCATGGCTTCAGAAAGCCCTGTCAGAGAGCTGTGTGCAGATGTCTCATGGTATGTCCAGGCGAGTCTTTGAGAATCTACAGCACGTGACTGCTGGTTTTGTTTTATAGATTAAAAAACCCCAGAGCAAAATCATTTACATTTAATCATTTTAGTTTCCTGTGTCAGAATGACGTATGGACTAGAGAGGGGAAAATATCTTATTGTTTCAATAGAATTTACCCTGAAGCCCAAACATGTCAAATTGGTCATGGATGTTTGAATCCATATGTTTTGCAGTAAAAAAAGTATTTATAATATTTTTGGCTCTGGTACTTATAGAGGAGATTTATAGAGGAGTTCAAGAGTGTGTAAGATTTGGTGACCTCTAGAGGTGAAGTTGCATGTTGTATCCATCACCTCACCCTCACCCTTTTGAGCATGCAGAAGAACCCATGGTAGACTTCAGTGGTCATTAAAAGTCAAAAGATGTTAGTATGTCCATTTTTATGACTAAAAACATGGCAGCCCCCGTAGAGAGGACCCGCTCCTCATGTAAATATACAATAATGGGCTCATTTAAAGGCAATGGGGGGAAAAATAAAGCATTCAGATGCAGAAAATGTCTGTATGTAATTGTCAGTCTCTGCTTACATCCATGTGTTAAGCTCAAAAACAATGATGTGCTTTCTTTGATTTGACAGGCAGGTCAGGGGGCTGGAATCCCATTCATAACCACCAGCACAGGCTGTGTTGAGACAGAGTCTTCAGTGATTTCACATGCTTTGTGTTTTAGAATCTGAATAAACAGCATTTGTTTTTGCAGAGGTGCGTTTTCCTGCTGAGACAGGTCTATATAGG
>JAFBJT010010370.1:0-16841 GCA_016785325.1 Chascanopsetta lugubris | reverse complement strand
TCTCTCTCTCTCTCTCTCTCTCTCTCTCTCTCTCTCTCTCTCTCTCTCTCTCTCTCTATCCAGGGGTCCTGGGGACGTGATCGGCGATTGTAAAGTTCATTTTCTGGAGGAAATCTACCAGGTGGAGAAACCAGGAGCTCGTCCACTCTCAGCTGCAGATGGACAATATAAAAGTAGGCTCAGTCAACCACAGTGAAAGTCACAAAACGTGTGTCAGTTTGAGAGCTTCGGGGCATATGATGGTCGAAAAATCAAAGTCTGAAGCATACGTTGCACATGAACTCTAGTGAATTACACGACGTAGCAATATAGTCAGTGTGTTTACATTTTCTATCATGTATGTAAATACATATATGATATTTGTAACTTGAATAAATGATAATCAAGTATGAAGACAGTTATTTTACACTTTGTTAGGTTGTAATCACATTTAGTCCCACAATTAAAACCAGCCCCCTTGAGAGCGACCATCATGCCGACGTGGCCCCCGTTGAAAATGAGTTGGACCCCCCCGCCTTATATGTCGTATCATCTTATTGTTCACACGGTGCATATGAATATTTAACTCTGCCTTCCCTGACCGCAGGGAAGAGCGGACCGGAATGCAAGCACTGCAAAGCCGACCCCGACGCCGAGTGCCGCTTCTGCTCGTGCTGCGTGTGCGGCGGCAAGCAGGACGCTCACATGCAGCTGCTGTGCGACGAGTGCAACATGGCGTTCCACATATACTGCCTCAACCCACCGCTGGCCACCATCCCAGACGACGAGGACTGGTGAGAGTTGCCGGGCTGTTGTAAAGCCCGGATTAAGCAGCGATACGCAGGGACCTTAAGGTTTATTAACGGGTGTGAACTGAAGCACTTTGAAGCAGTAATTAAACTGTGATTGAGGTTAAAGTCAATACAACATAATGACATGATACAGATGCAGCTGTGAGCTGGAAGTGTCTCAGCAGCCACATACATATGAGGGAATGAGTAAGTGTTGACTCTGGTGCTTTACAGTCAATTAAAGGTGCAGTGTGTAAGATTTCAGTCATTTTTGTCACTTCTATTGGTAGACAAAATGCATCTAAACAATGACGAACCATTTCCTAACCCTCAAATGAGCCCATTAATGTATATTTACATAAGGAGCAGGTCCTGTCTGTGGGGGCCGCCATGTTTTTACACTAGCCCAGAGAGGACATACTAGACGTCTTTTGAGTTTTAATGACAACTGAAGGCTACCATAGGTTCTCCTTCATGGTCGTAAGGATGAGGGTGAGGCGATGGATACAACACGCAACTTCACCTCCAGATGTCATTCAATCTTACACACTGCACCTTTTAGATAAGAAGTAATTTTCACAACTCCCGTTGTTTCTCTTCTGAATATATACCGTGTAATATTAAAAAAACAAATGATTAGTTATTAAGAGAAAGAAAAATCTGAGCATTGTCTCTTGTTCCGAGAGTCTTTCACTTATTCAAGAAAATAACCAAAAAATAAGGAGCAACTAAACAAAACCTAGAAACAGTATAACAGCGTTTATGAAGTGTTTTTGATATGTGTTAAGTTAAGTTTACCCATTCACAACCCAATGTTGAACATACATACAAGACTATTAGAAGGAAGACTTTTTTGTGTTGGGTCCCTGTTAAAGGCATAGTATGCAGGATTTATTGGTTGCTGCTTGTAAACACACCAGTCAAAAGTTGGTCCCTCCTCTGCCTGCCCATCAACACTTCTACTGGCTCAGGTAACTGAGACAGATGGTGAATATCCAATTGAATCCTGATCAAAGCCTGCATACTGTACCTTGAACCAATCAAGTTTACACTATCATCAAAACTGCTGATCTCATACTGTAAAGCAGCAATCGTAAACCGTTCACGCACCATTACCCCCACAGAGCAGTTCCTGCTGGATTACAGACTTTAAAGTATCCTCTTTCCGTATTATTCCGAGCTTTGTCGTCACCAAAGCTCACATTTGCCCCCCCCCCACACACACACACAGCCACAGCAACAACAACTCCCCAATTTCTCTGCCAGGTACTGTCCCACCTGTAAAAACGATACCAGCGAGGTGGTGAAAGCCGGGGAGAAGCTCAAAGCCAGCAAGAAGAAAGCCAAGATGCCTTCGGCGACAACCGAGAGTCAAAGAGACTGGGGAAAGGTGAGAGCGTCCAGGTGGAGCGACAGCTGCTCCGCTACACCGGTAGTAAAACAGGAAACCTGAGAGGAGGCCAGCAGTTCAAACTGAAACTAGAGGGGGCAAACTCTTAAGTGGACGAATACAAGCCGCATTAAAGGTGCAGTGTGTACGATTATCGTAACTTCTATTGGTAGAAAGAAATATTGCAAAACAATTACATATTGTAAGTTATTCTTTCCCATTACCCGTAAATGAGCCCATTAATGTATATTTAGCCCAGGAGCGGGTCCTCTCTACGGAGGCCGCCATGTTTTTACAGTAGCCCACTGTGGGCATACTAAACAGGGCTGCCATAGGTTCTCCTGCATGCTCGGAAAGGCAAGGGGGAGGGGATGGATACAACATGCATTAAAAAGTCCTCTTCGAGATAAAAGCACAGGAGTTTTTGTTTCCTAGTAAAAGGCCCACAACCCACTTTTGGGTCGCGACCCACCAGTTGAGAATCAATGCTGAAGAGGCTGCGTTTGAAGACTGATTGTTTTCCAAGTCCCACTTGATTCTGTGGCCAATAATCAGGTATCTCTCTTAAACTCAACCAAACTGCCAACAATGCAGGTTTTAAACAACAAACCATCAATTAAGTGTTGACGTCATTTCCAATTCCAGCTGCAGCCCTGTTGCTATGCAACAGCAAATAATGCCCAAATAATGTCCCATGAATTGGGACACAAATAAAGATGCCTCCCCTCAGAGTTTCCATTCATGCATTCTTGTGTTTTTAAAAGGTAAAAAGGGTATTCTTCGTATTTAGTGTAAATTGGTTTGATTGCGCTTGATCTTAGTTTTGTGTTTAATTTCTTTCTTTAATTTCTTTTTTTTTAGACCACAGATGAGACGTTTTTCACCCAATAATCATGTCTTTATCAAATTTAGGGCCCTGGGTTGATTCATAGCATTTTTTTCCCTCTTTCACAACAACTGGAAAATTACAGACAGACATTTTAGTTTATGTTGGCGGAAAGTACAATTATCTCATTCTCATTGCCGAGGCAGAACATCAGACAGTAAGGGAGCCGACTTATATTCAAATGAGATTCTTACAGCATCTGTTTTAAGTATCTTGTGCCCCAAACCTTCTTGGCACCTCATAGCAACTTTTTGAGAGGTTGTGTGGCTCCTTCACTTTCTGCCCTGGCAGCGTCTCTGATGCTCGGCTCGGTGGTGTAATGTGAACAATGCCATTAAGCATGACTCCGCCACTGGAACCGCCAATGGAAAAGAACTCTCTCACTTTTCTCTGCGGGCTAATTGAAAACAGCCTGGCTTGTGCGTTGAGGAACCGTTTAAGTGCTGCGTGACTCATACTTCGTTTATGCTCGACTTTTACATGTTCACAGTTAGATAACATTAAAGTGAGCAGTGAAGCCTATTGGTCGAGCAGACTTGGGAGAGGGTGATTGACAGGCCTCAAAACGAGCTGTTTGCTGGATAGACCTCCACCAGGCTACTTTGAGCAGCTATAACAGCTTATGCTGTCAGGATTTTGACCGCAGCAGGTCATTTAACTGAAAAGTGCCATAATATGAGATTTGGGTGAAATTTTCCATTCTTATTCGATTGTAAAATCATACTACTGAACAAACTGTTGTTTTTATTACCCTTTAACAACCTGAGGGGGTTAGAGGGTCGGGGGCTCGATTCCTGCCATCAGCCACCCCCCTGTTCTGTATGCTCAGGTGTCCTTGGGCAAGACACTGAACCCCACATTGTCCTGTCTACTCGTAGATACAGGAGTGCTGTAAATACATGCACAGTATGTGTGAACTGTGCTGTAAAGCGCTTCGAGAGGTCTTCGAGACTTGATCAAGCGCTGTATAAATACTGACCATTTACTTTACCAACACATGTCAGTAAATCCTAAACACTGTTCCTGTAACTGCCACAGGACTATGATGTCTCAGTATAATCGATCTCTTTGTTCTATCTCTTTGTCCCTGTCTTCTTTATCGCTGTAACTGCAGGGTATGGCTTGTGTGGGTCGTACCAAAGAATGCACGATTGTTCCTTCAAACCACTATGGGCCCATTCCTGGAGTTCCTGTCGGAACCACCTGGAAATTCAGAGTGCAGGTGAGCCCCCTTGATAGTGTAGTGTACAGTATATATGATGGAATATCCTCAGTATACCAAATCACTGCCTTTTACATCTTTATATCAATGGTATGATACGAACTGCATGGATCCCCTCAGGTGAGCGAGGCGGGGGTTCACAGGCCTCACGTCGGCGGCATACACGGACGCAGCAACGACGGCTCCTATTCGCTGGTGCTGGCCGGCGGCTTTGAGGATGAAGTGGTGGGTGGTTTAGATTTTATCTGTAAATATTTTTTTGCTCTCGCACTCGCGTCAAAAGTAAAAGATGCCGTTTCCTCTGCTGTGGCACACTCCTGTGGTGTTTTTAGGACCGGGGAGACGAGTTCACTTACACAGGCAGTGGGGGCCGTGACCTTTCAGGGAACAAACGGATCGGAGAGCACTCATTTGACCAGACCCTTACACACATGAACAGGTGACAACTCGTGCAGAGTTTCATTCTCTTGTGGAGAAGTGACTTTAAATCCAGTATTCGTTTGTTTTCGTTTCTCAAAAACAAGCTTCAAGGATTAAAGTCTTTAATAGCAAATGATCATCAAACAACGCTGATCCTTGAACAGACTTGAAAAACCGAAAGCTCTTTTCTTCCTTTGGACTGTTGCAGGGCATTGGCGTTAAACTGCGACGCACCCCTTAACGACAAAGACGGGGCAGAGTCGAGGAACTGGCGCGCAGGGAAGCCAGTCAGGGTCGTACGCAGCTCCAAAGGTCGGCGTATCAGCAAGTATGCGCCAGAGGAGGGAAACCGCTACGATGGGATTTACAAGGTACGGACCCATGGACGTACATGAAAGGAACGATGTCCCCGAATATCAGAGCCGTGACTCGTATCGCTCTTTTGGAAACGGAATATAACGCAGAGTGTTTACTGCTGTGGTTGCCTGCGGACTGTAGGTGGTGAAGTACTGGCCGGAGATTGGAAAGTGTGGTTACTTGGTGTGGCGGTACCTGTTGAGACGGGATGATCAGGAACCAGCGCCTTGGACTCCTGAGGGACAGGAGAGGATCAAGAAACTCGGCCTCCTTGTTCAGGTTAGCCAGAGATATCCTCTAATGCAGTGATTCTCAACTGGAGGGTCGCGACCCAAAAGTGGGTTGTGGGCCTTTTACTTAAAAATAGGATTTTTTTTTATCCATCAGAGTGCCGTCTATTCATCACACTCCTTAACAGCAGGTGGCGATGATGCCCTGTAATGCTAATAGACACCTGCCATGTCACAAATAGAAGAGAACCAGCGTGTGCTAGTTGATTATGCTACTTGGGGTCGCGGCCTATCATGAAGGGGTGATGGTGGGTCCCGAAGCCAGACCAGTTGAGAATCACTACTCTAATGTATTTCAACATTAGGTGAGATACTACGTACTATATCTATACTTATTAATATCTCTGCAAGGTCTAGCAAAGTGTTGAATTTCTTGGAAGGTATAGTGTGCAGGATTTTCATTAAAAGGTGCAGTGTGTACGATTTGGTGACATCTATAGGTGAATGTCGTATCCATCGCCTCACCCTTCCCATTCTAGCTTGTCCACTCTGGGCTACTGTCAAAAGCTCCAAGTGGACATACTAAACACATTTTGAATTTTAATGTCAAATGAGCTCTAGCATAGATTCTCCTGCATGCTCAGAAGGGTCTGTGGGTGGTGGATACAACATGCAACTTCACCTCTAGATGTCACCAAATCTTACACGCTGCATCTGTAAGCTAGCGGCCCTTTCGATTGTGTCAGCAGTACCCGCCCGGTTACCTGTCAGCCATGGCGAACAAAACAAAGAAGGAGGCCTGTGCCAGACCCGGTCGCGGCGGTCGTAAGCACTTTTCCGGGAGGGGGCGATCACGGAGAAACCGCAAGATCAAGGAGAAGGAAGAGTACGACGAGGACGACGAGGACATGGAGCCTATGGCCTGTTTGGACGAGGAGGAGGCGCACAGCAACGAAGAGGAGACACCTGCAGAAAAAGGTAGTGAAGCATAAGTGGTGAACCCCCCTTAAAGGGCACCTATTGTGCCCATTTAAGGGGCTCTCTGTTTTTTGTACGGTCCATTTATCCCCGTGTTTGTGCCTCTTTCTCAGCAGCAGCGTCCAACAAACTACATGACAACAAACAACAATTATGGCGCCGGCGGCCCACAATGCACTGCGAGCTCACGTGCCCTTTCGAGCCGCATAGTTAGGTTGAAGAGTGCCGCTGTTTGATTCTAGACATCCTGTAGTGCAGACACACACACACACACTTAGTTCAATGACGTCATTAACGGATCTGTGTGCGCGCCTTTGACTTCTCCTGCTGAAGCTGCCACCGTTTTTGTTAATTACATGCGTTTAGGTCATTTTATACGGATTTGACCATCATTAGTATCATTAGTGATACTTCTACACCATTACAGTGTGTTTAACTCCAAAAGTGAGGAAAACCACAGTAGGTCCCCTTTAAAGATGGCCTGGAAATGATATAAGGAATTGAATCTCCTCTCAGTCTTTAGTTTTTAAATGATCGTCGCCGGGTCTCATCCGTGTGTGTTCTGCAGAAGTGACACCAGCAGCAGAGCCTCCGTCGAAACGCGCGAAGATAGAAGAGACCTTCCAACTGTCAGAGCAGCAGCAGCAGCTGATCCGAGAGGACACAGCCAACAAGAAACTCTGGGATGAAGCCATGGAACACCTGAAAGAGGGGCCGGTATGAACCCACACCTAGAATTCAGGAATTTACGAGTCAAGTGGAATCTCTGTTTTCATCCTCTCGTGTTTCTGTTTGCATGAAGAATTTCCTGCGCAAGATGGAGCAGATCTTCATGTGCGTGTGTTGCCAGGAGTTGGCCTACCAACCCATCACCACCGTCTGTTCACACAACGTTTGCAAGGTGCGTACTGCTTTGTCACATCGGGTCCAAATGATCTGCACCAGGAAGACAGAATCATGTGATATTCTGTTCAAACTGCACCATCGTTTCAAAAAATACATTTGGGTCGCGCTTGACATTAAGGGGTGACGGTGGGTCTCGATCCCAGACCAGTTGAGAACCACTGATAGAGCAGACTCCACCTTTAATGAACCCACTCTAGGGTTTGGGTGCCTATCACAGGGATGCACGCATGTTCAATTTCCTCTCTCTCTCTCTCTCTCTCTCTCTCTCTCTCGCTCTCTCTCTTTCCTCAGACGTGTCTCCAGCGGTCATTCCGGGCGCAGGTGTACACCTGCCCCGCCTGCCGCCACGACCTGGGCAAGGACTACGTCATGACCCAAAACAAGGTGCTCCAAATGCTGCTCGACCAGTTCTTTCCCGGCTACAGCAAGGGCCGATGAGGTCGGAGTGAGCGAGATATCAAATGTAATGCGTAGATTACGCGCATACCAAGCGCACACAAGCATCCGTTCTGTGCACCCGTGTATACCGTCAAGTACCCAGAGCTCCACTTTAAAAAGCGCCGCGCACACATAACTGTACTTACCCACGGGCAAATGTATATTGCATATACAACCATTTATTGTAAACAATCATTCATACACAAACAACCTCAGTAGGGACCGACCTTTGACTATCTCCATTCACACCACCAGCCTGATCTTCAACCAAGGACGTTTTCAAACCCTCCCTACTCCTGCCACAAAAAAAACGCACAAACACAACAGAGCCCCGACTCCTGCGGCCGCTCGCTCTGACCGTTTCCATCCAGTGATTTCATCAGTCGGACGCAAGCTGTGAGTGTTTATATCCCCCCCGGCAACACCACAGCGTCGGCCATGAGACTCCTGCCTACCCGTTTGCATTGCGTGTGCCATGTAGGCCAGGGGTGTCGTTTTAGGTCAGGGGCCACATTCGATAGCGTAATGAAATAATAGCATGATTACCAATACACTACGGCAACCACTTGACAGTTTTGCGTGCAACCGCCAGTGGACAAATTTGATTGAAAAACTTCCATTAATGTCTTCTCAACTCGTGAGCTGGACTGGACCCTCCGGTGGGCTGGTTTTGGCCCGCGGGCCGTACGTTTGACACCCCTGAATTGTCGGCACTTTCAGACCAAAAACAAAGGAACAAGGGTAGCGTAGCGACTTTACTGATAATTCCAAAATGTTACTGAAAACACCCCTGTACGCCGCTTGGTGCGAGATGTACAGCGACTGAGAGACTCCCCCACGGTCGTTTATTATTGTACCCAGTTAGAATCGGTATAATGAAGTGGTTTAACCTTCATTTATATGTGAAACTAAAGCACACGATCTCTTCTGACCTCGGAGCACTTTATAACCATTTTGTAGGTTAATCAGAAGCACCTGTTCGCATCCCACTCGCTTCTCATGTCACTTGGAACAATGCCATCGCCCTGAGTCGGTGCTAATAAGATTAGCAAATGTCGCAAACAGCGCCGGGCGGAGGTTTTAAGAGAGCAGAAATTGGCAGCTGCGTCCGGTTTGTTTGGAGTGTCGGAAGATTCACGTTTCGCAAAATACAATGTGCATCCAAAGAAGGAAAAGAGAAAACGAAGCTCCTCTTTCATTTAACGGGGAATGAAAACAAGGTAAATAGCAATTCATTATGAGATGAGGTGAGTGGTTAATGATTCAAATGAGACCAATGATGATCTTTAGCATGGCACTTTGCGCGTGCGTCTGTGTTACTGACAGTGAAAGTAGAAAATGAACGAGCTCATGCATCTCCTCCATAAGGTCTATTAAAAGCCCTAAACACAGGTTAAGATCTTATTACACCCGGTGTAAATTAATAAAACACTAATTCGTAGAATTACTAAGAATTAGTATGGTGATTAAATGATAGACAAATAAATATAGGTTTTACCCCCCCAGGGATCTTTCACCAGAAATAGAGAATGAATGAGATCTTTTGAGCCGAGCCTTTAACATTTACATCAGGAGTGGCTCCGCTCTACAGAGGCGGCCATGTTTTTACAGAAGCCTTTAATGGAGAGTGTAAATGCCTTTTTGAGTCACTATCATAACCGAAGGCTACATGTTCTACGTGTTTGGAAGGAAAGGATGCAGTCAGCTGCAATGTGCAACTTAAAGGTGCAGTGTGTCATTTTTGTTACTTCTAAAGATAAAAAAAAACAATAACACACTGACATTTTTATGAATTTATAATCAGCTAAATGTATTTTCCCCCATTACCCTTAAATGTCTTTAGTTTGTCCATCCTTGGCCACTGTAACATGGGGGTGACGAATTGCATAATACGACTGACACGTGTAGATCATGAATGTTGAAAATGAAAACAACATTTAGGTGATTACTTATTCAAATTTTTGCATGAAAAACAGAAATAATTTCACCAGACGTTGATGCACTGAGCCGTTAAGCCTGCGATTTTCATCACCCCCCCCACACACACACACACACACCCCCACCCCCTCCCCCGTGCTGAGGTGGTACTTAGAAATGTCCAGGGTTGCCAGGTTCTGACGACACAGTAAATACCCGTCTGTTGACTCCAGCGCTAATACACAAACACACCCTATGGAGTAAACAGCAGAGGAGCCATGACGCTGATCAGGCGACCCCCTGCAGTGCTCAGGTTCACATATCGTGATCCCAACCGCCCGCTTCAACCGCAACAGCCGCCAGGGCAAAGCCATGTGGTCTCATCCGAGTCAAGAGTCGTTCATTTGTGGTGACGTCCTCGCTTCCGTTCAGTCATTCAGGATTTATTTTTCATTATCGACGACATGCAAGTACAGTATGCTACTATGGTCTCTAAAGGTTAACTGTGATGTGCATTTCTTCCACTGTTGCTTAATCTCGTTTCAAGGTTATGTTTCTTTCCTGCGTCGACTGACAAAGCAAATACCCCCCCGCCCCCACTCTTTCCACTGTGACCCCCTCTCTCTCTCTCTCTCTCTCCTCGCCGTCTCCCGCTCTCCTACAGTACTAACGATTTTTAGACGTCTCGTGGACGCTTGGCTTCAGTGCTGTGTTGTTTCTCTCTTTCTCTTTTCTTTTTTTTTTTATAATTCTCCTGCACTCTGTTGAAAATATCCAGTTTGAGAAGTCAAATTTAATTTTTACTTAGAATGCTTACTGTTATCTATGTCTGTGTGCCATTTTTCTACTCTTTTAGTTGCTTCTCTATTTCCTTTTTTAAAATCATTAGTCATTGTTACGTGGCGACCTCGAGCATCGCAGCGTTTGCCGTTCCGAGGAGTTCCATTGCTTCATATTGTGATCTGAAATTTTATACATGTCATAATAATACTTGATATGTACCTATTAAATATTTGGATTCCAGGAGCAATGCTTGCTATCTTATTTTCTGTGTTTTTATGAATACTTGTGACTTCCAAGTTTTTAGGAAAAGCCACCTTGACTAAAAAAATAAAAAATAAAAAAAAAGCAAAAATGCTTGTGTAGAAAATGCTAAATCAGGAGCGGTTCCACTCAGTGGAGGCAGCCATGTTGGATCATCATGTTTTGACCATAGAACCACCAGAATTAAAGCAATTTGAATTACTGATGTTTGAAAGCTACAACATTCTCCTGCATGCAAGTGAGAGAAGGGCATTCAGCTGCAACATGCAACTTCCTGCATGGATGTCATGAAATCCATTACATTGTACCTTCATTTAATGAGCATTATGGCCTTGTAACATTGCATTGCATCAGTTTTAACAAGGCTGTATTATCAAAGTCAAAAAAGCATGCAAACAATAAATGAAGAATTGTATCCTGAATATTACTATATTACATAGTATACTATTACCCTAAATATTCCTTAAATATAAGTAAGTTGAGTCAACTTACCATTATTGTCTAAAAAATATGCCATTTAACACAGCTTGGAATAAGTACGAGTGAAATGTTCATTGTTTTCACACAATGCAGATACTACTCACATCTACTCAGCTCAATAGTCCTCTGTGGCCGCCTGGTGGTAATAATGTGCATTACAAGTCCTGGATGTCAGCTCAGCTTCTTTCATAACCAACCTGATTTTTTTCGTGTCTGTGGATTATATTTGAAAAAATACAAGTCGCATTAACATAATTATACAAAGTATGTTGCGTAATATGGTATCATTTAACCTACATTTATTCAAAATTAAAAATTAAAAACATTTGATTGTTTTGTTTTTGTATGTTTTATTATCACAGACGTACAACAGGTACCACTATGCAGGTGAACATTGAACTCATTATGATCAAACTAAAAAAAGTTGAAAAGGAATGCTAATTCTAAAAATTAAAAGAAAACAATCCATTCACAGCAACATTTTTTTTCAATCTTCAAAACACGACAATATCGTCAGAAATACAGAGCAGAAAGAAGCAAAAGCACTTTGGGATTATTCACTTTCCTTTCGCTTTGTACCAACACACTCATCGCAGGATCTTTAAGCAGACATGTGCAACAGTGTTCGTCTTTACTCTCCAGGTCTAGTCTATTCATTCGTTATGAAGTACCAATTAGTGGGACAGTTGGGGAAACTTGAAGTTTCAACAATAGTTTTTTTTCCAAAGGCTAACAACGCTATGAAATTAAAATAGTACGCGTTTGGTTAAATGTTCAAAAGCCAATCCAATAATGAGATGGAGTACCCGAATGTAAACCTGATGACCTTTTGTTGTACATTCAAGAAATTCAGCTCTCCTCCGTACTCGTCATAGGGAATGCAACAAAAACCTGACAGGAAATGGAGTTAAGACGACTTACCTTAGGAGCTATGAAAACTGCAATTTGATCAAAAAAGTGAATGTTCCCTCGTTTTTTAGGTGACAACACCAATCGATTCTGAACGAAAACACAATATTCAAACACACAATGATAGATGGTGGGAACAGGAGATGCACAGCTTACGCGTTCCCTTGAATAAAAAGCGCGAGGGGGGGGGGGTTGAATACTTGCAGACAGAGAGCTACTGCAGAGGGTTTAACACAGACGGAGGAGAGGGAGAGGGGGGGGGGGGGGGGGGGGGGGGCTACTCCTCATCCGAAGAGTCCCGTTCGAAGTTGTAGGCCATGAAGAAAACGTCAGGTCGCGGTGGGACGAGGGCATGGCCCGGTTTCACGATCTCAAAGCCCAGGAAACTGAAGGCACGCACCAGTTTTGCTGGAAGAAAACATTACGAAATGTTGAAATGCAAAACAATGAGTCGGTGGTTGTGGATGGAAAGAATAAGTGCTCTGCACATACCACGATCATCCCTGCTCTTGTAAAAGCAGACAAACACTCTGAGGACTTTCAGATGTTCTTCGGCGTACTCGAGGAGAGCTGTGAAACTGGGGAAATGGTAGGTAAAGGATTATTGCGTGCAATCTATGCTTCAGTATTGTATGAAACTTGCATTTTCACTGAAATATCAATGCTGGTTCGCAACCATTAGCACTTATGTGTGCGTACACAGACTTCCAAAAGCATCTCGGGTACGACAGAATCGGAAAATACAAGCCACGAGCAGGGGAACTGCAGATAAACACTTCTCCTTTAAAGATGATTAATGCTTGCTTGCTTAAAAGGTTCAGTGTATAAGATTTGCAGACTTCCTGTGGTGAAGTTGCATTTTGTATCCATCACCTCACCCACCATCCGAGCATGTAGAACCTATGGGAGCCCAGAGTTGTCGTTAAAGCTCAGAGGGTGCTTAGAACGTCCAATCTGGGCTACAGGAAAAACATGGGGGTCGCCATAGAAATAGAGACCACCTCGTGATTTAAATAAACATTAAAGGGCTCATTTAAGAATAATGTAAAATGCAAGTCATAAATGGAGGTGATTACACATTTGTAAAAATGCCTGTATATAACTGATATGTAATTCTATATATAAACAAATAGAAGTGGCTGTCCAATACTAGCTGTAATATAGCTTGAAATGAGTCAAGCTGTCGCGTGTTAAGTCGCTTTGATCCTTTGATATTTTTGAACGTCTCACCTTTCCTTGCTGCCTTCAGGGAGAGGGTCAAGAGGTATCTCCACGTAGAGGCCGCTGCTGCTTAGGACGGCATCCCACTTAATCGTCTTGGTAACGGTGAGATGCGTTTGAAAATGGAGTATCCCAGGGCGACCATTCGCTGCTGGCTCCTCCGTTACAGTCAACTTATGGTCCTAGGGTGTTAAAATTAAAGAACAGCAGTGAGAAGACATTCCACCGACATGCGGTTCCTGCCCCTTCCTGGTGTTTCATTACGACGCCGCCGGGTCGGAAATGTAAATAGTGCGTTTGAAAATTGGACCTGCGCTTCGCTCGTTTGCATCGAGAATTGAAGGAAGCAAGCGTCTAGAGTGGCCTCCCTCGCTGTTTACAATATATGATCACATGACAGGAAAGGGGTTTTTGCGGCGAGATGTTGAACGCTGATTTCTGCTTTTGCGCCGCAGCTCCTCCAACTGCCTCTAAGCTGCGCGTTTTTGTGCGCGAGTGCGTCTGTTCTCACCGAGTAGACTGGCCGAGCTGAAGGAGTGTGATCCCGTGTGCCATTCCCTCGCCCACCTGGGATCTTCAGGGGTGGGAGAGGGGCATCAGGAGCACCACAGAGGCCCCGGGCTGCGGGTACTACTATAGTGCAGGGACAAACTGGAGAGAGAGAGAGAGAGAGAGAGAGAGAGAGGGAGGAATGAGACTAGTTCACGCAGTTACTCAAATGTTCTCATGTAGTACTGAGCGACATAGAACTCATAAATCACATGATGCATTATAAAGGGAGAGCTCCAATTGTCAAAATTCATAAAATTATGTAAAATATTACTTTAAAAAATTCTACAGTGTTCAATCTAAAATATGTTGGGTTGGCCTCAAGTCAAACAGTGTAGAGGAATGTGGCGACCCCTACTGACCAAACGCAACCGTCAACATCATTTCTAGGAAGTGAAACCTGAAGACTTGTGCTATGGAAAGATGCTTTTATTTCTTAGTATGAAAACAAGGCACATCTTGTGTGTGTTGACATCACGTTCTGGAGTCTATAGAGTTGGAACGCACTGAGAAAGTGTCTGCATCAGTATTCTCTGATTGAATAATTGGCAGAAAAAAAAAGTCGTCATACCCGCTTAATATTTTTGACATGATGGACTTTAACCAACAGCACATGTGTGGATGAGGACGTGACACCTTGCAAGTAATATCTGATCTATCTTGCCTCACTTGAGATTCATTGGGAGTGGTAACTCGGTGCAGACAGACTGCGTCAGCATATACATGGATTCCACAGCCTTTGATATAAAACACTGAAGAAAATACCTTTGAATCGGTTCCTTTAAGTAAAAATAAGGTCACTATAGCCCCCCACTTCATTTTGTTAAAAGGAACCGCTCATCAAAGTCGGGTATTTTGTGCTGGGAGACAACACGTTTGACGTTTTCTACATCTAACTGACAACCACCAACAAAAGTAGAACTTCAAGTGAGTTGTACAAAAACAAACTAGTTTATTTTTTTTTTTTTTTTTTAAGAAGTGAAAAGAAATGGTGTTAATAGTCAAACAAATAATCAACATTGACATTAACTGTTCCATTTCCAATTAATACTAAAGAAATATATCACCACACCTCAACTTGTGTAATTTGAACAAAATCAAAATTTTAGACATTTAAAGACACCTTAGGAACCACCTACCCTCATTTGCATATAAAGCTGATATTTTAATATAAATACGTGGATTTATACAAAATACCACTCCTTAAAAGACCTTAAAGACGCAGAACGTCACTTTTATCTTAACTGTTTCATTTATTTAATACTGTTTTAATGAGAAAATGGTAGGAATGAGAATGAGGTGATGATAGGGAAAAGGACCAACTCGAGGTGAGCGAAAAGGAATAAGGAATCTTGAATGTCCAACCTCCAATGACTGACTTCGCAATCCATTGTTAGTTACGTAACAACCCCCTTTGACTCAGCAGTCGACTCACGGGACCTGCGTGGTCAGACACATGTGCTCACCTGGTGACTTCACCCTAATCCCACCTTTACAGCCTCGTGTACTTCACTCCTACATTATCCTCACTCAGCGAATTCTACACCAACTGACAGAGGCTAGCTCTGTAATCGCATTAGCTACCCAAGCTAATGGGCAGCCGTTGGTTCATTATTACATTTGGAGTTGACGTAAAGACATTTGAAAATGAGTTATATCCTAAATACGAAAAGCCCGGTTGGGGGGTACAACCCATTGTCGTAAGAGAGAGGGAGGGTAACATCTGGAACTACCCTCCCAGTCGTTTTGTTTTTCTGTACACTGCATGACGTAACAGGGTCGACGGCATTTCAAGCTAACTAGCTCATTTGACGTTTTTGGTGTTAGCACTTCAAAGCTAGCTTAACATTGGAGACAGTCTCTGGCTTCACATTTTGATTACGAATGTCGTTAGACGTGATGTTGTCTCTTATTTGAAATGCAAATATATCGATTATCCGTCGCTGACGACGATAGTTTCCCTTTAAACCCCGTCTACTTCCTCTTCACTGCGGCTGCTAGCTAAGTTAGCTTAGCCGCCCCTCCCCCACTCCGAGGTTAACAGTTAGCTAGGCGAAGTATTTTTCCATCGTTTACTTACTTCCCGATCATGTCACAAATACCGCTACTCAAGTCCGCCATTGTGGTAAAAGTCTGTGGTTTTCCTTCTTTCTCGCGAGCAAAGCAATGACTGTTTAGTATCCGCTGGAGGTTGGATTTTACCATCCGGCCTCGGGTAGAGACACGACGGGTTGACTGCTCTCTGCTATGCTCGGCTAGGAAGTGATCGTTCCGATAGCTGCAGCTGGTGTAAGTGGGGGAACGTCAACGTCATCCACAATTTTGCGACTGCACACTTCCGTTAATTGGCTTCAAAATAAAAGAGGGGGTAGATGATTGCCTCCTGGTTTCCAAACGACTGATGAATATCCCATCTTGAATTTCTTTATACATTTTATTTACCCTAAGGTCCAAAGAGAAACACTAGTGATCAAAATCGGCTCTTACATACATAGACGGCTTTTATTACATTTGTCTTCACCTGTGGATTGATCAATATTCAATGGTGTCATGTTGAGATTTTTCAGAGTGAATGTGTTTACACGCTGGAGATGGATACCGCTGTAATTCACAACTGTGAGCTGTAATAGTTTGTTGAAGAGACAATCAAACAGATGGCAGTTATCCACGTTTAAAAGAAGAGGGCATTTATTTTGAAAGCAAACACCAATGGTGACAGCCGTTGCCAAACGGAGCCGCTGGGCAACTTGATGCTTATGCTAAGGCTAACCGCGGTTTACGATGCTAAGAGAACAAATAGGCTAGGTTAGGTTAGGCTGGGCTGAGGCCAGAGACCGTGTGTTTACACGGGGGCGTTTAATGGAAAAGTACCAAGGACGGGAACATAGAGGAAACACCCACAACACGCACACTCGCGTCCGCCTGGCCATTTATCAATGATGAATGAACTACCACCAGATTTCATTTCATAAGAATAATGTAAATGCGTTGGATTTTGTACAGTAGGAACATTTAGTCCACCACATTTTGAATGATCTCTCCAATACATCTGTTTGACAGCATTTGCACTTTACACAGATCTGCAGAAATGTATGAATTAATAGATAACCAATTGTATAAATAT